>MU735804.1:72578-109153 GCA_026770625.1 Nicotiana glauca
CCCCCCCCACAAAGTATAAGTGATAAATACTTACTTTAATTCAACGCCTTAAAAATAGTCACTTTAATTTTGAGAGGTAGATCAACATATATAGGGGCAACATTCAGTCCAATGATGGCAGAGGCATTGACAATAAAGGCGGCTCTTAGTTGGCTGAAGGTTCACTACAAATACACCAAGATAGAGCGTGAGATGGATAGACTACTTATGAAGAATGCATTGGAGAAGGCCGAAGATATTTACTCGTATTTATTTGACGTGATTTCTTATTGAATAAACCTCTTAAAAGGTTTTTAGTTTCTGTCTTTGTTTGTTTTTACGAAGGTCACGGGTGGCTGACTCTATGTCAGGCTCGGTGGAGTGGAATGCTAGCTCTCTATACCTCATTGTAGGTGCTTTAAATTTTGATTTGAATAGTTAAGGTGATGGTTGTTTAAAAAAAATACCTAAATATTAGGACTTCTTATACAGTTTAAATAGGAAAATATTTGATAGCCAAAATTTTAGGACTTTAGAATTCTAAATATTAGAAGAATAATAAATTTACAATTTCAGTCAATGAAACTCTATTTTGAAAGGGTAAAAAAAAGCGAACGATATTTTACTAAGGGGCTTCGTGCTACTAATATATATATATATATATAATGAGAATAAAGTTTTTAAGAATAACCTAAGTAATATTCAAATTAGAGATATTTTCGTGATCTAAAATAAAATTTAATAAAAAATTACAAGTTCCAAAGTAATAGGTAAATGTTAATAATGTTTAGGAGTTAGGTGCATCCTAATGGTTCTTCCTCCGGTTGTTCTAGTACTTGATTCATTGAAGAAATTGTTATAAGAATAATACTTGTGATAGTTTACTAACACTTAAAAAATTTCAATCCATGCTAACAAATACATATATACGTCATATTCCTAATCCTATGTACTAAAACTAAGAGTATACACATTCTTTACTTATGTATAAGGCTACTTAAATTGTAATAAGATTGACTACTTAGATTGTCACGATCCGAGTTCTCCCGCAGTATACTGTCATGACGGCACCTGGTCTCTACGACTAGGTAAGCCTAGCCTTTTGCGGAAAAATAAATTTAAAATACAAAACTAGCCACTAACAGGTAAATATAATAAGAGAGTTTAAAATGCCGCTCGGCATATACAATAATAACACTCTAGAATTGCATACGACACTCCAAAAACCTTGAATCTCACGAATCAGAAGCTAAAGATGAATACATAGTGTCCTAACACCAGAAGTCTAAACGAAAGTAAATACAAGGAGGCTATAACTAAAAGGGAGAATAGAGAGGGACTTCTAGGATCGCTCCGCCTCACGGATATTATGGTTGATCAGGAGAACCAGGATCTGCACGTGAAAAATATGTGTATGAAAGGGCATAAGTACACTACAACAGTACCCAGCAAGTGCTAAGCCTAACCTCAGTCGAGTAGTGACGAGATCAAGTCAGGGCCCTAATGATTATATATATTACGAGGTAAAAAATGTGATGCGAGACAGTATAATTAAAGATGCTAACAGTCAACAAAGATGAGTCACCGAAAGAAATAACTCCATACACAGAGATAGCAATAGGGGATCTCCCAGGGTAACGTCTCGTAGTCCCAAACGTAAACGAACAGAGGATCTCCTGGAATACTGTCCCGTAGTCCAAATCATTAATGCGCAGGGGGATCTCCCAGGATACCGTCCCGTAGTCTCAAATATAAATGTGCAGGGGGATCTCTCAAAATACCGATCCGTAGTCCCAAACACAACAGTCTCAGTCAGAAAGTATACAGTTGTATTCAAGTTAGCATCAAAGAAACAGGTAATTCCTACCCCAAAACATGCTGCATGTTATCCAAGTAAAAAATTTAAATAGATAAGACAGTTAAGGCACGTAGACATACTTTCCTAAGCTAAGAAGGAGACTACATGAACTAGTATTTCTCAATTAAAGTAAAAACACAAATATTTACTTAATGAAAATAGTGTTTCTCAATAATTAGCATGTGTACGCACTAGTCACCTCACGTACACATCATTCATATAACAACAGAACCAAAATCCTAAGGAGAGTTTCCCCCACAAAAGGTTAGGCAAGCCACGTACCTCGAACCAAACTCAAATCAATCCGAAATTACGCTCTTGCCACGAGTATCCAACTTCGAGTGGCTCAAATCAAATAAATTTCATAATATAAATGTAACTACAAATAACTAGTTTAGCTAAAGGAATCGAAGCTACGTAAGGAAATAGAAAAATGCCCAAAAATCTTCCCCGGGCCTACATCTCGGGAATCGGGTAAAAGTTTCAAATTAGAACACCCATTCATTCACAAGATCACTCGTACAAAAATCATCCCAATCCAACGTCAAATTCTTACTCAAAACTCACATTTTCCATTGGAGAACGTTTCTCCCCATTTCAAAACTTCTACCCTCAAACTCCTTAATTAGATGAGGAAAATAACAATAAATTAATGTATTAAAACCAAATTAGAGTTAGATTTCGTTACCCAATAGTTCTCCTTCAAAATCTCTCAAGAAATTGCCTTCTACCGAGCTCTAAATCAATTTTCGAAGTTACAAACTCAAACCCTCAATTTCACTCTTTTCTGCCGAGCAATTTTCGCTTATGTGAGGGGTCCACCGCACCTGTGGTCTCGCTTATGCGGCTCGAGCTCCGCACCTACGGAAATTCATTAAGTACCTAGGCAACACACCTACGCTCCGTTCATCGTAGATGCGGTCCTTGAGCCGCATCTCTGACTAACTTCCCTCATGCCTCAGACTACATCAGCAGTCACCAAATTGCTTCTGCAGTGCCATACCTGCGGTCCAAAATCTGCAGGTGCGAAAAGAACATGTTCAGCATGATCAGAAAATACCTAAAAATTCCAATCCGTTACGCATCCGAAACTCATCTGAGGCCCCCGGGACCTCAACCAAACATGCCAACCAATCCTAAAACATCATACGGACTTAGTCGAACCCTCAAATCACATCAACCACTACTAAAACAACTAATCACCCTCCAATCCAAGCCTAATGAACTTGAAATATCAAAATTATACAACCAATGCCGAAACCAACCAAACCATAGCCGATTGACCCCAAATTTTGCACAAAGTCATATTCAACACTATGGACCAACCCCTACTTCCGAAATCGGATTCAGGCCCCAATATCAAAATTTCACTATCGGTCCGAAACCTTTAAAAATTTAACTTTCGATATTTCAAGCCTAAATAAGCTACGAAACTCAAAAACACAATCCGGACATGCTCTAAGCCCGAATTCACCCGCCAAAGATAACAGAATCGACAAACGTCCATTCTGAAGTTGTCTTCACACTGCTCCGACTATGGTCCAAATTCTAAGTCTTGGATCTCATTTTCGGACTAAGTGTCCCAAAACACTCTGAAACTCAAGATGAACCATCCCGGCTAGTCACAATGGAAGAAATAGGCACGGGGGAAGTAGTTAATGGGGGAGCAATAATTCTCAAAATGATCGGGCAGGTCGTTACATCCTCCCCCTCTTAAAACATTTGTTCGTCCTCGAACGAGCATAGAAACATACCTGAAGTGGTGAAAAATGAAGGTAACGGCTGCACGTATCCTTCTTGGTCTCCCAGATCGCCTCCTCGACCGACTGACCCCGCCACTGAACCTTTATTGATGCAATTCTCTTTGACCTAAGCTTTCGAACCTGCCTATCCAATATAGCCACTAGCTCCTCAACATAACATAGACGCTTGTCCAATATGAGTGAACTGAAATCAAATATGTGTTGCGGATCACCATGATACCTCTAAAGCATCAAAACACGAAATACCGGATGAACTCCTACCAAGGTGGGAGGTAAGGCAAGCTCAAAAGAAACCTCCCCAACACATTGCAACACCTCAAAAGGGCCAATAAACCTTGGGCTCAATTTTCCTTCTTCCCAAATCTCATTATGCCCTTTAAAGGTGAAACCCGAAGCAAGTCCTGCTCTCTAACCATAAATGAGACAACGCGAACCTTTAGGTCCGCATAACTCTTTTGTCTGGACTGGGCTGTATGGAGTCTATCCTGAATCACCTTAACCTTCTACAAAGCATCCCGAACCAAGTCTGTGCCCGATAATTTAGCCTCGTCCGGCTCGAACCAATCCACTGAGGATCTACACCGCCTACCATACAAAGCCTCATACGATGCCATCTGAATGCTGGACGTATAACTGTTATTGTAGGTTAAATCAGCTAGTGGAAAGAACTAATCCCAAGAGCCTTCAAACTCCATCATGCACGCAAGGAGCCTATCCTCAAAAATCTGATTAGTGCGCTCGGACTGTCCGTCCGTCACGGGGTGAAATGCTATGCTCAACTCCACCTGAGTACCCAACTCATGTTGTACGGCCCTCCTAACTGTGATATGAACCGAGTGCCTCTATCTGAAATGATTGGAATACCATGCAGACGAACAATCTTTCGGATATAAATCTCAGCCAACCGCTCTGAGGAATAAGTGGTACATACAAGAATGAAGTGTGCAGACTTGGTTAGCCTATCCAAAATCACCCAAATGACATCGAACTTCCTTAATGTTCGTGGGAGTCAGACTAAAAAGTACTTGGTGATCCACTCCCACTTCCACTCCGAAATCTCTATCTCCTCCAGCAAGCCACCCGGTCTCTGATGCTCATAGTTCACCTGCTAACAATTGAGGCACCGAGCTACAAACCTAACTATATCTTTCTTCATCCTTCTCTAGCAATAGTGTTGTCTTAAATCCTGTACATCTTTGCGGCACCCGGATGGATACCGCTAACTGTGGGTCTCCTCTAGAATCAACTCCCAAAGCCCATTAACATTGGGTACATATATCCGACCCTGCATCCTCAATACCCCATCATCACTAATGGTCATATCTCTAGCATCATTATGTAGAACCCTGTCCTTGAGGACAAGTAAATGAGGGTCATCATACTGACGCTCTCTTATGCGATCGAACTAGGAAGACCGAGAAACCACACAAGCTAGGACCCGACTAGGATCCAAAATATCCAATCTCACAAACTGGCTGCTAAGTCCCGAACATCTATCGCCATGAGCCTCTTTGCTGCTGGTAGATAAGAAAAACTCCACAAACTCTGTGCCCGATGACTCAAAGCGTCGGCCACAACATTGTCCTTGCCCGGGTAATACATCATAGTGATATCATAGTCCTTCAGTAAATCTAACCGCCTCCTCTGATGCAAATTAAGATCCTTCTTCGTGAACAGACGCTACAAACTCTAATGATCACTGTAGATCTCACAAGGAACACCGTAAAAAAAATGATGCCAGATCTTCAAGGCATGAATAATAGCAGCTAACTCGAGATCATGGACAAGATGATTCTTCTCATGCACCTTCAATTATCTGGACGCATAGGCAATCACCCTACCATCCTGCATCAATACCGCTTCAAGGACAATCCTCGAGGCATCACAATAGACAGTACAAGACCCCGAATCTATAGGCAATACCAATACTAGGGTTGTAGTCAAAGATGTCTTAACCTTCTGAAAGCTCACCGCACACTCTTCCGTCCATCTGAACGGAGCACCCTTCTGGGTCAGCCTAGTCATAGGTGCTACAATAGATGAAAATACCTCAACAAATAGACGTTAGTAACCCTCCAAGCCAAGAAATCTACGGATCTTTGTAGTTGAGGATGGTCTGGGCCAACTCTTCACTGCTTCAACTTTCTTCAAATCCACCTTGATCCCTTCACTCAATACCACTTGTCCCAAGAATGCCATTGAATCCAACTAGAATTCACATTTTGAGAACTTCGCATATATTTTCTTTTTTCTCAAGGTCTAAAGCACTATCCTTAGGTGCTGCTCATGATCTTCCCAACTCCAAAAGTATATCAGAGTGTCATCAATAAATACAATGACGAATGAGTCAAGATATGGCCGGAATACACTGTGCATCAAATTCATAAATGCTGCTAGGGCATTGGTCAGCCCAAATGACATAACAAGGAACTCGTAATGACCATATTGATTTCTGAAAGCAGTTTTTGGGATATCTGGCTTCCGAATCTTCAACTAATGATAACCTGAACACAATTCAATCATAGAAAGCACTCGATCACCTTATAACCGATCAAACAGGTCATCATGAGAGGCAAATAATAATGATTCTTCACTATAACTTTGTTCTACTAGCAATAATCAATGCATATACGCATAGAACCATGTTTTTTCTTTGCAAACAAGACCGTCCGGATAAACTCTTACCGAGCAATTCCTATAACCAATCCTTCAACTCCTTAAATTCATGATGAGCCATACGGTAATGAGGAATAGAAATGGGTTGAGTGCCCGACAACAAATTAATGCCAATATTAATATCTCTATCGGACGACATATCCAAAAGATCAACTAGAAACACATCCGAGAAATCCTGTACTACTGGATTGAATCAACTATAGGGGTATCAATACTGACATCTCTCACATAAGCTAGATGCGCGTCACACCCATTCTCAACCATTCTTCGAGTTTTAAGAAATGAGATAACTCTACTGGGACTGTGATCTAAGGTATCCCTGCACTCTAATCATAGTACACTTGGCATAGCCAGCATCACGGTCTTGGCGTGACAATAAAGAATAGCATAATGGGGTGACAACAAGTCCATACCAAAGATAAAATAAAAATCTACCATGCTAAGCAATAATAAATCGGCTATGGTCTCAAAACTACTAAGAGTGATCAAACACAAATGAGAAACGCAGTCCACAACAAGAGAATCTCCCACAAGAGTAGAAACATAAACACGAGAACTCAAAGAATCCCAAGATACAACCAAATGCGGGGCAAAATAAGAGGACACATAAGAATAAGTGGAGCCTGGATTGAATAGAACCAATGCATCTGTATGACATAATGGAACAATGCTTGTGATGGCAGAATCGGAGGCACAACCACAGTACGGGCAAGAATCGCATAGTATCTGGCCTGGCCTCCCCCTCTAGTGCGACCTCTACCTCCGCTACCTACACCTCTAGATGGCTTGAGTAGGTAGAGTAGCAACTGGTGCTGTAACCATAGCCTTGGAACTCTATGGAGCACGTTGTGGCTGAGACATCTATAGAGGTGCACCCCTCCTAAGTCTAGGGCAATCCCTTACCACATAGCGTATGTCGCCACACTCAAAACAAGCTCTAGGAGGACATGGTGGTTGTGACTGGCTAGGGCCAGGTCTGCTGGACTGACCACTGAAACCACCACATGTAGGAGGCGCACTAGACACTGGAGGTGCATAATAAGGCTCTTGAGGCCTAGGAGGAGTTGGAATACCACCGGCTACTGGAAGATCTGAATGAACAGGGAGCCTCATATAACCCCTACCATGATGAACTGCAGCTGGAACACGAGCACCAGAATAATGGCCCGACTCTCGAGACCACTTGGCCTTTATCTCGTCTCAATCCCGAGCAAACATACCCTCTACTCTTCTAGCAATGCTCACCAGTTGCTTATAAGCAATATCCATATCCAACTCTCGGCCCATGCTAGAACTAATGCTGGGAATGAGCCCCTGTATAAACTAGTGAACTTTCTCACGAACCATAGAAACAAAGGTCGGTGTATGCCTAGCTAAGTCACTGAAACAGACAGCATACTCCGAAACAGTCATAGAACCCTGACGCAAAGGCTCAAACTCTACGCGCCATGCGTCCCTAAGGTTCAGTGGGACATACTCCCTTAAAAACATATCTTAAAATTGGGTCCATAAAAGGGAAGCTACCTCAGCTGGACTATCCAACCCAAAAGTACGCCACCATTGGTAGGCTGCTCCTCGAAGATGGAAGGCAGTGAAAGAAACCCTACTTGACCCTAATATACCCGGTGCGAAGGATACGGTGAGCCTCCTCCAGAAATTCCTGAGCATCCTCTGATGCTAGACTATTGAATGTAGGAGGCTGGTACTTCTTGAACCTCTCAAGCCACCGCTGCTCATCCTCTGAAGCTACTGCCCTATCCTCGAGCTGAGCTGGGGCTACAGGCGGTACCGTTATGCCCTCTAGGATCTGATTAACCTAAATCCCCTGATCTAAATTGCAGGCTATAGGAGTCTGTGCTTGTCCTCGGCCTAAGATGTGGCTGCAGTAAGGGGAATCAACCCTGCTTGAGCTAGAGTGATATACATACTCATGAACTGTGCAAGGGTCTCCTGGAGAGCTGGAGTAGTAGTAGCAGGCATATCAGTCGTCTGGTCTCCGGCTCGAGCTATTGGTGTCTCCTCCGAAGCAGCTCGCACGGGTGCTCTGGCTTCACCACGTGCGCGTAGTCCAAATCGTTAATTTGCAACGGGATCTCCCAGGATACCGTTCCATAGTCCCAAATTATAAATGTGCAGGGGGATCTCTCGGAATACCGATCTGTAGTCCAAAAATAAATAGGCAAGGGGGGATCTCCCGGAATATCGTTCCGTAGTTCCAAAGTAGATACGCAACCAAATTAATATACACAACAGTCTCAGCCAGAGAGTATACAGTTCTATTCAAGTTAGCATCGAAGAAACAAGTAATTCCTACCCTAAACATACTGCAAGTTATCTAAGTAAATAGTTTAAACAGATGAGCTAGACAGGAGACTACATGAACTAGTATTTCTCAGTTATAGGAAAAACACAGATATTTACTTAATGAAAATGGGGCTTCTCAATAATTAGCATGTGTATGCACTCGTCACCTCATGTACAAGACATTCATATAACAAGAGAACCAAAATACTAAGGGAAGTTTCCCCCCACAACGTTAGGCATGCCACTTACCTCGAACCAAGCTCAAATCAATCTGATATCACGCCCTTTCCACGAGTATCCAGTTCCGAGTGGCCCAGTTCCAATCAAATTAACTTCATAAAGTAATTATAACTACAAACAACTAGTTGAGCTAAAAGAATCGAAGCTAAGGCAAGAAAATAGAAATACGCCCAAAAATCCTCCCCAGACCCACGTCTCAGAATCGGGTAAAAGTTACCAATTTAGAACACTCATTCACTTACGAGATCACTCGTACAAAAATCATCCCTATCCGATGTCAAATTCTTATTCAAAACTCAGATTTTCCATTGGGAAACTTCCCCTCCCCCCCATTTCCAAACTTCTACCCTCAAGTTTCTTAATAAGATGAGAAAAATAACAATAGATCAATGTATTAGAACCAAATTAGAGTTGGAATTCGTTCGCCCATAGTTCTCTTTCAAAATCTCTCAAGAAATCGCCTTCTACCGAGCTCTAAATCAATTTTCGTAGTTATGAACTCAAACCCTCGATTTCACTCTTTTCTGCCGAGCGATATCCGCTTCTGCGAGGGGTCCACCTCACCTGCGGTCCCGCTTCTATGGTCCTTGAGCTCAAGCTCCGCACCTGCAGAAATTCATTAAGTCCCCGGCACCGCACATGCGCTCCGTTCCTCGCAGATGCAGTCCCGCTTCTGCGGTCCTTGAGCCGCATCTGTGACCAACTTCTCTCATGCCTCAGACCGCATCTGTGGTCACCAAAACGCTTCTAGAGTGCCGCACCTGCGGTCCAAAATCCGCAGGTGCGAAAATAACAGGTTCAACAAAATCAGAAAATGCCTAAGTCAAAATTCCAATTCGTTAAGCATCTGAGACTTACCCGAAGCCCCCGGGACCTCAACCAAACATGCAGACCAATCCTAAAACTTCATTCGGGCTCAGTCGAACCATCAAATCACATCAAACAACGGTAATACCACGAATCACCCTCCAGTCGAAGCCTAATGAACTTGAAATCTAAAAACTCTACAACCGATGCCGAAACCAACTAAACCATGTCCGATTAACCCCAAATTTTGCACACAAGTTATATTCAACACTATGACCCATAGTTCTCCTTCACTATCGATATGAAAACTCCAAATGTTCAATTTTTGGCATTTCAAGCCTAAAATAAGCTACGGACCTCAAAAACATAATCCGTACACGCCTCTAAGCCCAAAATCACCCAATGGAGCAAACGGAATTCCATTACGGAGCCGTCTTCACACTGCTCCGACTACAGTACAAATTCAAAGGCTTAGACTCTCATTTTGGGACTAAATGTCTCAAAACACTCTGAAACTCAAGATGAATAATCCCTGCAAGTCACAATAGTAGAAATAGACACGAGGGAAGCAGTTAATAGGGGATCGGGGCAACAATTCTCAAAATAACCGGCCGAATCGTTACATAGATGAAGTGAGTCTCTTCGAGTTAGGCATTTTGTGTATGTTCTGTGGTTACAGTACAATTATCAAACTCGTAACTTTCGAAGATTTGCTATGAAAATTATTGTGTATACTGACTTAGGTAGAATTAGTTTATTAACTTAATTAAATTACCAGTTTAAAAAGTACCAATGTGTACCAATTATTATTGGTAAAGTAACCAAAAATAAAATTTATTAGTAGTTTTTGTATGCGCAATGCACTTGTTAAAATGTTAATATTTTACGTATGTGTAGTGTTGCATAATGAGTAACTAATTTATAAAAACAATTAAATGGATAAAAACTTAAATTGGCTGGAAGCATATTCCAAGCAACTTGAATTTAATAAATAAAATTTATTTATAGTATCCTAAATATTAGAAAAAGTAACATATAAAAATTCTAATTATGCTACATAACTCAAATGAGAAAATGATTTGTATGCGCAATGCATTAGGAAATGGGTAATTGTCATGGTATTGTCCAAATTACCATTTGCAATTAACAAAGATCTTTAATAGTTTAAGGTTTATGGTTTAGGACTCTTAGCATTTTGATATTTTAAATGGTCAGTTGTTTCAGTATATGCTGATATTTTTATTTCTTTTATTGAGAAACACTACATGTTAATGCATTGAAAATCAACAATTTGCTACTTAATTAATTTACGAATATAAATTCTGGATTTGCGGACAAATAGTCGCATCTGCGACCACTGCTTCTGCGGTAAATGATTTGCTTCTGCGAAAATAGCCATGCTCAGCAACCCCCGCACCTGCGGTCTTACGCCGCTTCTGCGATCGCACATCTGTGCTCATGAACCGCATGTGCGGTTGCGCAGGTGCGCCCAAGCACCCGCACGTGCGATCCTCACGCCTAGCTTCCTTTCTCGCTTCTGCGAAGATACAGCCGCTTTTGCGGCCCCATAGATGCGGTCACAATAGAACCAGAAAATCTTCATTTATGCAACATGGAGTGAAAATGATCTGAACCTCGTTCGAAACTCATCCGAGCCCCTCAGGACCCCGTCCTAACATACTAACACGTCTCAAAACATAACACAGACCTACCCGAGGCCTCAAAACACACATAACAACATCGAAACGACGAATTACACCTCAATTCGAAATTATTAAACTTTGAAACTTCAACTTCCACAACCGATGTCGAAACCTATCAAATCACGTCCGATTGACCTTAATTTTGCATACAAGTCACATTTGACATTACGGACCTGCTTTAATTTCCGAAATTGGAATCCGACCACGATATCAAAAATTCCACTCCCGGTCAAACTTTCTACAATTCCAACTTTCGCCATATCCGGCCAAATTCTACCACAAGCCTCCAAATTACGATCAGGACGCGCTCATAAGTTCAAAATCACCCAATGAAGCTAGCATAACCATCAAAAATCGAATCCGGGGTCAAATACTATAAAGTAAAACTTGGTCAAACCTTTCAAATTTAAAGCTTCTAGCTAAGAATCATTTTTTAAAATCAATCCCGAATAACCTGAAAACTCAAACCGATGATTAACATAAGTCATAATACATCATATAGAGTTACTCTTGCCCGAAAAACTATCGAGCGAAGTGTAATTGCTCAAACGACCGATCGGGTCGTTACATCCTCCCCTACTTAAATATATCTCCGTCTTTGAACGTGCCCAGAGTTGTTCTCAAAGCCATCAAACTGCAATGTAACATTACCATGCTCATATCTGGGGGTGATCCCATGTCACCCTATCCCATATAGGTTTGATAACGCAACATGAATGAAATTTCTTAAGGCAACCTAGCCCATAAGTCTTAGAACCCAATTTTCAACATCCGGAATTCTCTATAAGATCAGAATCTCTCATCTACACAATGTATAAGCCTGAACATGCTATATCAAGTCATAACCAAAACTCAAGATGTAATCACATGATATACCGCAAAACTCAAATACTTATAGCGATAATTTCCAATCACAACACCTTCTAAAAAAAACTCAATGGTGGCAATAAACCTCTTATCAACCAGAGCCTCATTCTGACACCTTCATATACTGCTAATAATAAAAGAAACACGTAGAAACTCATAACTATTCGTTAGATCAACAAGTTGTGGAACTCCCTCTCATTCAACAAGGACTATAGCAAATTTCTAAGCCGATTTTCGATATTATTTTCCAACCACGCTTTAATCAATTTCGATAGTATTCATTCTAGGTCCAATGACGCTATATCATCCAATACGGCCACTCTAGTGACGTAATACATCAGTACAATCTAAAGCTGCCACTCGTGCAACCCGTGCACCAATAAGCAACATTCCAAATGTACTCAATCATGCAAAAATGACATCAAACAAGAGAACCGTCCTGCAAGCTCAACAGATATCACCACAACGCAATGCTAAGAACCTAGCATATCGTAGAACCAAAACTTACGAATCTAACACAAAGGGTCATACCTCTACATGACTCTGCTATATTGCGTGACCCCATCCAAATGCTAGTCCATATTATATACCTCGAGCCGCCTTGCTCAAAATCAATAACCCCACAAAGTTCGACATCAAGCACCCAAAGTTCATTACCATAACCACAGAGAGCAAATAACACAATGCCACCATCAGGAAAGAACATAACCAACGGGCAATCAATCATGCAATACCTAAATACTCAACTGGATCAAATTTTCGCTATAAAGCCCCAACGTAACCGCACCATGTGTGCATATAACCAACGAATAAAAACTTCTCGTAGCATAGAAGAGTAACTCATATATCATTTCAGAACACGAATAAGCTTAACAACAACTGAATGGCACCTCCCTCAATAATAGCAATTGAGAGTCAACAATCCAATTCGATGCAGAACACACATCCATATTAGGCCTACCAATGAATCCCAAATCAGCTCTGGTCCCCCAAAATAGATAAATAACCTTCCGAAAGTCCACAATGACTTAATCACAACACATACTAACCACTGACTATCCTTGGCTACATTTTCACAGTCCACAACCATGAAACAATCTACTCATGAGAACTCCTAGTCTCCATATCCATAGAGCACACAAATTACCATATGTGATATGAACTCCACCACCTGGATGCCTAACACTTCTCCAATATGCGATCATCCTACAAGGAATACTTCTATAATTCTTCTGTACCACAAAGAAAAATTCAAACAAGTCGATCAACTAGGAGAGTACCGCAATACCAATGAAATATCCATTAATCAAAACACATTGCGCCTTCCAAAATGTATACTTTCATCAAGCCATACCAAATAGTAATATCATTTACCTAGACATCTAGAGTTGTTCATATTGCCTAAGGACTCTTAACCTTCCATTCAAAAATGAACTATGACCTTGCACTTGCCAATTTTAATCCCACACAATGCACCGTATATACTCTGCCATTATATGAAAAATACAAGAACTTCATAATCCAAAATCCACTCCGAGTCACAAGCATCTACATACTCAATTAGACAAGAACTCTCCATTTGATCCCATCCAGGAGGAAATCATTATACATCACATGCTCCTCACGCCAGTAGGAAATATACATCTCTAACCGTGGTAGAAACCATCAATAACTCTTCGAGTCACATTTGCACAATACCAAACCGTCCGGATTGACTCCTTCTAACTTAACCAAGCTATGAAAGCCATCAAAAACCCAAGAGCATTGCCACGAAACACCTTTAGAAACCCACCACATCATAAGCACCCAAGAACCGATCTACTCAATTACCATGCCGATCCAACCTACTACTAGGCTATCCTATTACTCTGAGTTCCTTCTAAATGACCTTCAAATTGATACCTTTCCTTTCTAGTACACTACTATACTTAACCAAAACATGCCCCACAAACTTTAGTATAAAAACACACCGCCCTAAGGCTCATAAGCCGTTGAATGCTCGCTTAATCGCCCCAAAAGTACCACAATCGAGATACCCGCTATGAAGAGACCTTCTATGAATTTAAAGATGTTCATCTTACCTTTCTAATACTGAATGTAGAATCCATACGAATATAAAAATACCACTAGTATCGACACTATCAAATGAAAATCTCAGTTTCTAGTCGAATACACATCTTGAAGATCCCCAATTACCACATATAAATCTTGAATTCATTAGAACCATTCTCGAGATTCATCCACTCTGATCAAATATCAATTAGACTATTCAAATGGATTGAACGACATGTGCCTCTTTAGCACTTCAACATCCAAGGAAGTGACCCCACCTTAATGCAACCAGATCAATTTCTGCTCCATGCACTCTATATCCTAACCAATAACAACTCAAATCATTCCATGATTCTCATATGCTCATAAAGCATAACACAACCCTTATCAAAAATTTCCTTTACTCGAGTCATCCTCAATCTCAACCTCTGTAAGCCATAACTATTCACTAGTATCCCTCAAACTAAAATCAATATATCACATAACTGTGCAATGAACTTATCAATGGTAGACTCCCCCCAATTGGCTCAAAGCCATAGATCAAACATACAGTGTCTCCCAATTCCCACACTCTATTACTACCATAATACCATAGTGAGACTCAATTAAATCCTCCGTAAGCTCATGCAACACAAATCATTTAATATCTCAAATCATCTACAAATCTTGCATTCACCCCTGTAAAATAGTTAAGACAACTCTCATAACCGATGCAAACTCAAATTGCAACACATATAACTCACTGGTAAAAGATAACTCCCTACAAACAATATAGAGATCACAAAAACCTTAGGACACCCCGCAGGAGATAACCCACATGCTTTGCCTCAAACTGGCCTCTCTCTATATCCTTCCATAGTCATAAGCATTACGCAATCAGTTAATCTTCCCGAGTCTCAACTCATATCACGACATGAAATCTACTTTACTACTCAATTAGATAACATGAAAAGATCCTTCAACACATCCATAACTCGAGATTATACATCAAATCAAGATGGTAAATAAGAACTCAATGATTCTTTCTGCACACTAAGAAAACCCTTATCGTCATATTCAAACCATATGAACACATCTCACAGCCACATCATAATCATCACGTAGCCATTCAGCCACAAATTCCACTAAGAAGGACATTACCGGACATATAAACCCGAAAGCACATGCTCACACAATAAACATATTTGTGCTCAAGCTATAATCAAAATACAGCCTCATGTCCTTTAGATTGGCCCATCACCAACTCACATAAATCATATCTCGCACCTCATCCAGGAAATCACATGACATCGATGCACAACTGATACCGAGCGCTCATGTGCGCATACGAATGCATAGAAGGAATTAAAAGAGTTACGCTTCAAGATGAATCAATTATGCACGATAAGGAAAGAAAGATGGGAAGTATATCCTAGATGTGTTGTAGCCTCTCAAAGATAGGTGTGGACATTATCACACCGATCCACAAGACTCTACTAGACACTTGCTCATGACTTGTGGAACCTATGAACCTAGACCTGTGATACCAATATGCCACGAGACAAAATTCACTAGTCGTGATGGAACCTAACCCAACCCGCTAGGTAAGCCAATTAACAATTATCTATTTCCTTTTAACTCAATAAAAAAATTAAATAACGAAATTATTTAAATCTTACACATTTTCCAAGGACTGGTAGTACAACTCATGGGCTTCTAAGAATAGATTTTACAAAGCTATTATGAAGAAAATACATCTTCTGTTTGAAAATTACATAAATCGAATTTTACAATCTAGGCTATTGTGAACAGGAGGCAGCTACAATAGAAACGCAGCTAGATCTTCTAATCCAACAACCATCGAACATAGCAATATCGCCATACGATATCTGCACACAATGTGCAGGAAGTGTAGTATGAGTACAGGCGACCCCATGTACTCAAAAAATAACAAACCTAACCTTAGGTTGAAAGCAATGACCAGTTAAAACATAGGTCAGGTCCAACACTAATAACATTGCAAAGAAATTAAATAAAGAAATAGCTCAAAGATAAAGTTCTTGGCCTTTTCACAGTGCTTTGAAAATAGTTCCGCTTTTCAAGAACATTAGTGAAAACCAAATCCTTTATCGAAATCATCAAAAAATTATGAGATAGTTTGAAAACTGAAATTTACTTGAATAATCATTTACACAATAAATAAAATGTTTCATTTTCTTTCCAAATAACAAATGTGAAATACCTCTCTATAACCACATATCAATGTGTGTAAAAAAAGTCATGAATGACGTGATACCGTACAATACGATGAAATACGTCTCTATGTATGTATGCCATATATGCATGCCAATGTCATGTATCTTAGAGATGAATCATGTACTCACACTTTCAAATTATTATACTTAACCATTTAGTACTGTATACGACCCATACGACTCAGGGAAATCCATCCTAGAACACATACAACACTGATTAAAAGTCACCCAATACTGAGGAAAAAGGGCAACCATCCCTGTGGAGAAATCCATCTCCAGGTATCAAGTACTTCGGACAAATCCATTTCCAGGGAAATACATCCCTCAGTAATATATAAATGCTCGACCACTCGGTACTGTATATGGCCCATGCGGCCCAGGGAAATCCATCCCGGAACATATACGATACTGACTAGAAGTCATCCAGTACCGAGGGAAAGAGCAATCCAACCCTGTGGAGAAATCCATCTCAAAATATCAAATACTTCGGAAAATCCATGTCCAGGGAAATCCATCCCTCAATAACATCATCTGTGCTCACTGAGGGTGTGTTACAGACTCTAGAATGGCTCCTTTAGCCCAAAGGCTATCATAATCATAAATATACCCGCTACGGTGTGGAGCCCGATCCCATAATTTTCACTCATAATCAGGCTCTCAGCCTTACTCAGTCATCAATCTTTCTAGTCTGACCCAGAGACTCACAATGTCATGAGAACTGACCCAGAACAATGATATGATATATCAACAAGTAATAACTGAGACTGAGATATGATATGAATCCATGGATTTGACTAAGTATGAAATATCAATGAAATCAATGAGATGACAGCAAGAAACGACCACTATGGGTCCCAATAATATCGGCATAAATCCTAAACATGATATCTAGTATCATGTACATGTCATTTACTTTATCGCATGGTGAAATCACGGATATCAACAAAATAGGGCCGCTATTCAGCGTCCTGGAAACCACAGAGTCACAATTCAAAGGGTGCACGCCCACATGCCCGTCACCTAGCATGTGCGTCACCTCAACATCAATCAAATAGCACATAATTTGGGGTTTTATAACTTCCGCACTAAGTTTAGAAGAGTTACTTATCTTACACCAGCGAATTCCAACACCAAGCAAGACAAACGATGCTCCAAGAATGACATCACGGACATAGCAACCTCCAAACGGATCAAAATTAGCCAAAAGCAACTCAAAAACATCAGGTAATGCCCAAGGAAGCAATTACAATTGATAAAGTTCGAATTCTACATCAAATCCCCATTCCGTCAAAAAATCACACTCGGATCCATACCTCGAAACCTGACAAAACTCAAAAAATCCGACAACCCATTCAATTACGCGTCCAACCATACTAGTTTTGCTCGAATTCGACTTCAAATCAGTGTTCAAAACTCAAAAATTCATATTATGAAACTTTAGGTCAAAACCCCCAATTTTCTCTTTCAATTCATCAACCAATTGCTAAAATGAAGATAGCTTCATAAAATATAATCAAAACTGAGTGTAGAACACTTACTCTAATCCTTGTGATGAAAATTACTCAAAATGTTGCCTCAATATGTGTCCCACATCTCAAAATATGAAGAAATAACCAAAACCTCGATTTCATAACTTCTGCCCAGAAATTCCGCATTTACGGATAAATAGTCGCATCTGGGACCACCACTTCTATGATAAATGATTCACTTCCGCAAAAATAGCCATGCACAGTAACCCCCATACCTACGGTCTTAAGCCGCTTCTGCGACCGCACATCTGCGCCCAAGAACTCACACCTGCGATCCTCATGCCCAGCTTCCTTTCTCATTTCTATGATGACATTGTTGCTTTTGTGTCTCCCCACCTGCACCCAACACTCCACAGGTGCGGTTACACCACAACCAGAAATATTCAGTTATGAAATATGGAGTGAAAATGATGCGAACCTAGTCCGAAACTCACCCGAGCCCCTCGGGACCCCGTCCGAACATACTAACACGCCTCAAAACATAACACGGACCTATTCAAGGCCTCAAAACACACATAACAATATTGAAATGGCGAATGACGCCTCAATTCGAAATCATTGAACTTTGAAACTTCAACTTCCACAACTGATGTCAAAACCTATCAAATCACGTTCGATTGAACTCAAATTTTGCACACAAGTCACATCTGACATTACAAACCTGTTTCAACTTCTGGAATCGGAATCCAAACCCGATATCAAAACGTCCACTCCCGATCAAACTTTCCAAAATTTCAACTTTCGATATTTCTAGCCAAATTCTACCACGGACCTCCAAATCACGATCCGGACGCGCTCCTAAGTTCTAAATCACCTAACGGATCTAATAAAACGATCAAAAATCCAATCCGAAGTCAAATAATACAAAGTCAAAACTTGGTCAAGCCTTTCAAATTTAAAGCTTCTAGCTGAGAATCTTTTTTCTTAATCAATCCCGAATAATCTGAAAATCCAAACCGATGATTCACATAAGTCATAATACATCATACGGAGTTATTCATACCCGAAAACTAACGAGCGAAGTGCAATTACTTAACACAACCGGTCGGGTCGTTACAGTTCAAATAAATAAATAAAAAACTAAAACTTAAGACTCCTAGAACAAAAAGGAGTTCAAAGTGATTATTTGTGTGCCTAATAATTTATTAAAAAAAATTAATCTAAAGCTAAATGGAGTACAAACTGATCGAATTATTCCTAGTATAAAACGAAAATGCTTGAGATTTAATTGACTCAACAACTCATTTAGGTGGAGTTACAAAGTGGTCGAAAATTTCAAGGATGAATTGTGTTTGAAATTTAACACTTCTACATTTAGGTGGAGTTAGAAAGTGAACAACTCATCCTAATTCTAAAACTAAATGGAGTTTGAAAGTGATGACATTTTACATATAAGGAGTACATAGTTTCGGAAATATTCCTGGTGGTAATTGAAAGTTCATGAAATTTAATACTACTAATTTACATGGATTTGAAAAGACATGACTTATAGAATTAAAAGAAATAGAAAAATTAAGTCCTAAATAACAGGAGAATAATTAAGTGAGTATTCTTAAATATTAGAAAATATATTAAAATAATTTTTAATTATTAGAGAAATAATTAATTGATTATTTTGTCTAGTGTGAACTATATTTTATAGCGTAAAAAAGATACTAATGACCTTTATACTTTTAATATGGCACTAGTTTTTATGTACATGCGTTAGCACATAAATTCCAGTCCATTACTTATATGAAAGAATATAATACTTACAATTATTAAAATACCAATTTCATGAAAAATGATCATATCATAAAGTAATGACGTGGAAGGATGCAACTATTATTTAAATGTCAAAATCAATGCTACTTATATTTACGTAACACTTGAATTTAAAGTGATTTGATAACGTCTGAACAGAGGCGGATTTATGTGGAGGGGGTGGGGCACGTGCACCCATGCTCCCCTCCCTAGGCTAGGTATAAGTAGTACTAATTTTAAAATTATCTATATAAGTATGTTTGTGTGCATCCATACTCAAATGACTACCTTGGTACACTGGTAAGCTGGTGCCCCTATACACCTTAGGTCACGGGATTGATTCCTTGGCACTTTATTATTTTTATAATTTTTTTTCCTATTTAAAAGTCCCTCTTGTCTAAAAATAGATCCCACATTTGACTCTCTCTCGACTCTCTGTCTCACTCTATGGGTTCTATGTGACTTGGAATGTGAATTATTCAAGAAAGCAACAATTCTGAGGTATGTAACTACTCTCTCTCTCCTTGCTATGTATTTTAATTCACTCGCTGCTAGCCTATTCCGCGCTCTCTGCTTTTCTGTTTTGCTCAATATTTGAATCTCTTGCTGAGATTTTGTCTTGTTATAATGGTTATGATTGTTTATTGTTGAAATGAGAAGCCGTTGAATGCTATTTATATTATGTTTTGATATAGTTGCACTATAAAAATCAAGTTAGGAGATGGGCAGATACATCTATTTGATCTCAAAGATAAAAATATTACAGATTGCGAAAGTATTGGTAAGTTTTCATTTTAAATATGGGCCGGGTCGAATAATTTATCCATTTTCGACCCGAATCGTATCCGCCCGTCCTGCCCGTTTGCCACTCCTAGGTGCACCCATCCTCCCGAAATCCTAGATCCGCCTCTGCGTCTGAAATACAAAGATGATAAATTTAGTTAAGCTACGTACATAATATTTTTATTGTATCTTACCTAATACTTGATATTTTTAGTGTATGTTCACTTCTATCACTTTGGCCGATCTTTCATCACTCATAACTAGAACTCTTATTATTGGCATATTGATAATCTCTCTTGAAAGTATATCATATACGTAACGATCCGGTCGGTCGTTTTGAGAGTTATTGCCAGGTTTTTATATTTTGCAGCTCCTTTTGTGTTCTTTATCTGTATTATGTCTTACCAAATCAGTTGGTTCGGGCCCGGAGTGGCTTTACAGTGAATTGAGACATTTAGTCTCTTATGAGAAGGTTTAAGTTGGAAAAGTTGACCGAATATTGACTTATATATAGACGATCTCGGATTTGAATTTTGATGGTTCCTTTAGGTGATTTTGGACTTGGGAGCGCATCCGGAATGTGTTTTGGAGGTACGTAGTAGAATTAGGCTTGAATTGGTGAAAGTTAGAAATTTGGCAATTTTGGTCGGTTGTGAAAAATTTGATATTAAGGTCGGAATAGATTTTCGGAAGTTGGAGTAGGTTTGTTGTATCTTTTGTGATGTATGTGTAAAATTTGAGGTCATTTGGATGTGATTAGATAGGCTTCGGTATCATTTGTGGAATTTGGAATTTTCGAAGTTCATAGGCTTGAATCCGAGGGTAATTTGGTAATTTGATATTTTTTTGACTGATTCGAAGGTTCAACTAAGTTTGTATGGGGTTATATGGCTTTCTGGTTTGTTTGGTTGAGGTCCCGAGGGCCTCGGGTTGATTTCGGGTGATTAACGGAACAAGTTTAAAAATTGGAGGAATTACTAAAGTTGAACTCAGCTGTCATAACTGCATATGCGCAGTGGGAGCCGTGAGTGCGAGCCCGCAGAAGGGGAGATGGAGCCACAGATGCAGCCAAGGCTGAAGTGGCCTGGAAGCACAGGTGCAAAATTATGAGCGCATCTGCGGAATCGCAGATGCGGAAAGGGGCCTGAGAAGAAAAGATCGCAGAAGTAGACAGGGCCCGCAGGTGCACACTCGCAGGAGCGAGTATTTGACTGCAGATGTGGATTTTGGATGAGTAAGTGGGATCCGCACCTGCGATGGAATTTTCGCAGGTACGGCACCACAGAATTATACCACAGATGCGGTTTTGCTGGGCAGAAAGTATAAAAAGGAAACTTCGCGAATTTTTGCTCATTCTCCCAATTTTTACCATGGACTTTGGGGATTTTGGAAGGATTTTTGAAGGGGATTCAAGGATATTCATTGAGGTAAGTTGCTTGAGCTCTAATATCATTAGCTAAGGTGTTTTTTCGTTGATTTCTCACATAATTAATGGAATGTTAAAGTAAAATTTGGGGGTTAGGGATTGGAATTTGGACAGAGTACTTTGGGGATTTGATGGATCAAATGTAGTCGAATTTTGATGAAATTGGTATGAGTAGATTCGTGAGTGAATGAACTTTCTAGTTTTGTAACTTTTATCGTATTTTGAGACATGGTCCTAGAGGCTGGGTTTGAGACGATTTCGGGATTTGAGCCAAATTTAGTAGTTTGTTTTGTGGAATTGGTTTCTTGGAATATATTGATTGTCTTGTATTACTTTTGGCTAGATTCGAGAAAGGTATCATGGAGTAGGATTTTGCTCGGATTGAGGTAAGTAAAAGTTACTCTCTCCATTCTAATTTATGTGAACTTGTTTGACTGGGTACGGAGTTCAAAAAAAAATAAAGACTTTCAAAATTTATGGTCCTAAACAAGCCAACAAGGGGCATAGAGTATTTGTGTGGTTATAAAAGCTTCTCATTAAGGGTAGAATTTTAAGTTTTGCTAAATTATTTCCAAATTTTGAAAGTGGTCAATCTTTTTGAAACAAACCAAAAAGGAAATAGGCTCACACAAACTGGAACAGTGGGAGTATAAATCTGGTCTTGAGGGTATGAAACCCCGGACATTGTATCTTGTGAATACTTTGGAGGTTACACACATTCTAGGTGACGAGTGTGTGGGCATGCACCGAGGGGAATGTGACTTGGTCCGTCCCGTAGAAATTGTAAAGTTGAACAACATGCTATTAGCTCTTTGTTATTTGTGTGTCATGAAAGATTGACCGTAAATCATGTTAGGAACCATATTTAGGCTATATGTTGTCACTATTGGGTCCCATAGGGGCCACTTTACAGGTCAAATTGCCTGTTAAATTCTAGTTGTACTCAGTCAAAGTTTTTACTCGTATATAATATCTCAGTCTCTGTATTTTATCTGATACCTCATGTTATTGTTGTTTGGGCTGATTGTCCTGATTTTTGAGAGCCCTAAAGATCGGAGAGATTGATGACTAAGTGAGGCCATGGGCCTGATTGCGAGGATATTTATGGGATCGGGTTGCACGCTGCAGCATGTTTTATTGATTTATGACTGAGTGAGGCCGAGGACCTGACTGATTTATGCCATGATTGGCTTGTTATAGTGCTTAGGCTGAAGGAGCTCCTCCAAAGTCTGCACACCATCAGTGAGCGCTGGTACCTACTAAGTGCGAGTGCCGAGTGCTGAGTAATTGTAAGGAATGAGTGACAGGGAGGAAGTGATTGTGAGGTTGGAGTGAAATTGGAGGACTGGGAGAAGATTTCCTGAGAGGAAATATATGATAACGTTATTATAGCACACAGTTGCCTTATTTCTATGTTTTGAAAACTGTTGAAAGATATTCTTACCTGGTTTTATTTGAACTTGGTAAAAATAAACTGATTTGACCTTCATTACCGGAAATCAGAAAGCATGACTATTTGTGGGATTTATTCCGCACTTATGTATTTTTGTGGGATTCACCCCTTATTATGGAAAAGATTTTAGTTATTTTAAGAGTTCTAATTATTTTAGATTATTGTTGAAAGTGTTTTGATATTGTCGGCTGGCCTAGTATCATTGATAGGTGCCATCACGACGGGTAGTGTTTTGGGTCGTGACAAGTTGCTATCAGAGCCTAGGTTACATAGGTCTCACGTGTCGTGAGTAGGTTTAGTAGAGTCTTATGGATCGGTACAGAGACGTCTATACTTATGTTTGAGAGGCTGCAGAACCCTTAGGAAACTTCACATTTTTAAATTCTTATCGTGCGAAATTTGTTGATTCTGGTAACTAAACTTATGTTATTCTATTATCTAACAGATGTGAGGACACGTACTACCGGTCAGGATGAACGACCCCCAGTACCACTAGTTGGGGCCGCGAGGGGCTAAGGTCACAGTAGAGGTCGTGGTAGGGGCAGGTGTGTAGCCCGCACAGCAGCTAAGGCAGCACATGCAGATCCACCAGTTGCCCTAGTAGAGGATCAGGTCCCAGTTATGGATGCATCAGCAGTACCAGCTCGGGCACCAGTTGTGCCCTCCATGATTCCAAGTCTTCAGGAGACCTTAGCTTAGATTCTGACCGTGTGCACCGGTCTTGCTTAGGTTGTCTCTGTTACTACTATAGCTGCCACTTCCCAGGCTAGGGGAGGCATTCAGACTCCCACCGCCCGCACACCCGAGCAGGTTGTTCAGGGACTTCAATTACCAGGGGCACCACCAGCCCAGCCGGTTGCACCTGCTTAGGACTATGTGGTTTTGGTCATGTATGATGATGAGCAGTGTAGATGGGAGAGCTTTGGTAGACTTCAGCCTCCGACTTTTAGTGGTGCAAAAGACTAAGATACCCAGGGTCTGGATAAGTGTCAAAAGATTCTCAGTACATCATATATTCTAGAGACCAGTGGGGTCTTGTTCACTACCGTTCGGTTATCTAGTGCTGCCTTCTCTTTGTGGGAGGCTTATGAGAGTTGTAGGCCTGTTGGTGCAGCGCCCTTTACCTGGCAGCAGTTCTCCGTTCTCTTCCTAGAGAAGTATGTGTCACAGTCCCACAAGGAGGAGCTGCACAGAAAGTCTGGCCATTGTTTTCATAGTTCTCAATAGGGTCACTCATCTCTCAGTGCCCTTCTATCCCAAAGTTCATCCCGTGCTCCATTGGTTCAGGGCTCGTCTAAGGCAGGTTCTTTTACAAGTTTTTCCGGTGCTCGGTGCTCCCTTCAGTCCCCACCACCAACACCATGGAATTCTTTTTAGTGTGGGGAGTTTACGCATATGTAAAGGAAGTGTCCTCGTCATTAGATAAGTCCAGCACAATAGAGGGGTCAGGCTGCATCTTTAGCACCAGTTACATCACCACCTGCCTAGTCAACTCGAGGTGGAGCCCAGTCAGCTAGGGGTAGCCAAAGAGGGGGACGCCGATCAGGAGGAGGTCAGGCCCATTTTTATGCTCTTCCTACCAAACCAGATGCTATTGCTTCCGATGCTGTGATTACAAGTATTATCTCAGTATGTCCCCGAGATGCTTCGATATTATTTGACCCTAGCTCTAATTATTCATATGTTTCATCGTGCTTTGCTCATTATCTGGATATGCCCCGTGAATCTTTAGCTTTATCCATTCACGTATCTACTCCAGTGGATGATGCTATTATTGTGGACCATATGTATAGGTTGTGTGTAGTGACCATTGGGGGATTGGAAACTGTAATGGATCTTTTGTTACTTAGTATGGTTGATTTTGATGTGATATTAGGCATGGATTGGTTGTCTTAAGACTGTAGCTTTGGTGATACCGGGGTTTCCTCGGGTTGAGTAGTGAGGTTCTTTAGACTATGTCCCCAGTATAGTGATCTAATACTTGAAGTCCAGTCGATGGTTGTGAAGAGTTATTTATCCTTTTTGTCTTTTGTGAGGGATGTCAGTGCATAGACCTCTACTATTGATTCTGTTCTGGTGGTGCGCAATTTTCCGTATGTATTTCCTGTAGACCTGCCAGGCATGCCGCCGGACAGTGATATTGGCCTCAATATTGATTTTGTGTCAAGTACTCAGTCTATTTCTATTCCACCGTACTGCATGGCACTGGCTGAGTTCAAGGAGTTAAAGGAGTAACTTCAGGAGCTCCTAGAGAAGGGTTTATTAGGCCTAGTGTGTCACTTTGGGGTGCACTTGTTTTATTTCTGAAGAAGAAGGATGGCACCATGAGAATGTGCATTGATTATAGGTAGTTGAACAAATACAATCAAGAACAAGTATCCTTTGCCACATATTGATGATCTATTCGACAAGCTTCCCAGAGCAAGGGTGTTCTCCAAGATTGATCTCAGGTTAGGGTATCACTAGTTGAAGATTAGGGACTCAGACATTCTCAAGAAATATTTCAGGACCAAATATGGTCATTACAATTTCCTTGTGATGTCTTTTGGTCTTACCAATGCCCCAGCAGCATTCATGCATTTGATGAATAGTGTTTTCCAGCATTATCTCGACTCATTTGTCATTATATCCATAGATTATATCCTGTTGTACTCTTATAGCCAGGAGGAGCATGCCTAGCATTTGTAGATTGTGCTGCAGCAGTTGAGGAAGGAGAAACTTTATACTAAGTTCTCCAAGTGTGAGTTTTGGCTTAGTTTAGTGGCATTCTTTGGTCACGTGGTATCTAGTAAGGGTATTCAAGTTGATCCGGAGAAGATAGAGGCGGTCCAGAGTTGGCCCAGATCGTCCTTAGCCACAAATATTTGTAGCTTTCTTGGTTTGGCGAGTTATTACCGTCGGTTCATACAGGGTTTCTCTTCTATTGCATCGCCCTTGACCAAATTAACCTAAAAGGGTGCTTCTTTCAGGTGGTCGGATGAGTGTGAGACGAGCTTTCAGAAGCTTAAGACTGCCTTGACCATAGCTCCAGCGTTTGTTCTGTCATCATCTTCTGGTTCATAGTTAGTATATGTGTTGCTTTTCAGGTCAGCATCAGGTGTATGTTGATGCAGGAGAGTATAGTGATTGTTTATGCTTCTCGTTAGTTGAAGCCGCATGAGAAGAACTACCCTTTTCATGATTTGGAGTTTGCTTCCATTATTCACGCGTTGAGGATTTTGAGGCATTATCTCTATGGTTTGTCTTGAGAGGTTTTTACTGATCATCGCAGCCTCCAACACTTTTTCAAAAAAAGGATCTCAATTTGAGGCAGCGGAGATGGTTGGAGCTGCTAAAGGACTATGATATTACTATTTTGTACCATCCGGGAAAGGCCAATGTGGTCGCAGATGCCTTAAGTAGAAACGCAGTGAGCATGGGTAGTCTTGCATTCCTTCCGGTTGGCGAGAGACCCATTGCAATTGATGTTCAGGCCTTGGCCAATCGATTTGTGAGATTGGATATTTCGGAGCCCAGTCGCGTCCTAGCTTGTGTGGTTTCTCGGTCTTTCTTGTTTGATCGTATCAGAGAGTGCCAGTATGATGATCCTCATTTGCTTTTCCTTAAGTACAAGGTTCTACATAATGATGCCAGAGGTCTGACTATTGGAGATAATTGGGTGTTGAGGATGAAGGGCCAAATATTTGTTCCCAATGTAGATGAGCTTCAGGAGTTGATTCTAACGGAGGCCCATAGTTCGCAGTATTTCATCCATCCGGGTGCCGCAAAGATGTATCAGGATCTGAGACAGCATTATTGGTGGAGGAGAATGAAGAAAGATATAGTTGGGTTTGTAGCTCGGTGTCTCAACTGTCAGCTGGTAAAATACGAGCATTAGAGGCCGAGTAGCTTGCTTTAGCAGATAGAGATTCTAGAGTGGAAGTGGAGCGGATCATCACGGATTTCATAGTTGGGCTCCCATGGAGTTCGATGCTATTTGGGTGATTGTGGATCGGCTGATGAAGTCCGCACACTTCATTCCTGTGAGTACTACCTATTCATTAGATTGGTTGGCTAAGATTTACATAAGAGAGATTGTTCTCCTTCATGGAGTACCATTTTCTATCATTTCGGACTGAGGCGCGCATTTTACATCGTAGTTTTGGAGAGCCGTGCAATGAGAGTTGGGCAGTCAAGTTGAGTTGAGCACAATATTTCACCCTCAGACGGATGGACAGTCCGAGCATACTATTTAGATATTGGAGGACATGTTACGCGCTTGTCTCGTTGATTTTGGGGGTTCATGGGACGAATTTATGTCACTCGTGGAGTTCGCTTACAATAATAGTTATCAGTCGATTATTCATATGGCTCTGTATGAGGCTTTATAGGGGAGGCGGTGTAGATCTCCAGTGGGTTGGTTTGAGTCGGGTGAGGCTAGGCTTTTAGGTACAGACTTGGTTCAGGATGCATTGGACAAGGTGAAAGTGATTCAGGAGCGGCTTCGCATAGCACAGTCAAGACAAAAGAGTAATGCTGACAGAAAGGTTCTTGATGTGTCCAACATGGTTAAGGAGAAGGTTTTGTTGAAGGTTTCACCCATGAAGGGTGTTAAGTGGTTTGGAAAGAAGGTCAAGTTGAGCCCTCAGGTTATTGGGCCATTTGAGGTGTTTCGGAGGATTGGGGAGGTGGTCTATGAGCTTGTATGGTGTGCATCCATTATTTCATGTTTCTATGCTCCAAAAGTATATCGGCAATTCGTTTCATGTCTTGGATTTCGGCACGATTCAGTTAGATGTTAATTTGACTTATGATGTAGAGTCGGTGGCTATTTTGGAGAGGCATGTTCGAAAGTCTATATCAAAGGGTATAGATTCAGTGACAATACAGTGGAGAGGTCAGTCCGTGGAGAAGGCTACTTGGGGGACCTAGCGGGAGATGCTAAGCAGATACCCACACCTATTTGAGACTCCAGGTATGTTTCTAGACCCTTTCGAGGATGAACGTTTGTTTAAAAGGGGGAGGATATAACGACCCACCGGTCATTTTGAGAGTTATAGCCTCGGTCTCCCATTTCTTTCTCCTTTTATGTTCTTAAGCTGTATTATGTCTTACAGGTCAATTGGTTCGGGTCCAGAGTGGCTTCTGAGTGAATTGAGACACTTAGTCTCTTATGAGAAGGTTTAAGTTGGAAAAGTTGACTGGATGTTGACTTGTGTGTAAATGATCTTGGATTTCAATTTGTATGGTTCCTTTAGCTCCATTATGTGATTTTCTAACTTGGGAGCACGTCCGAATGTGTTTTGGGGTTCCGTAGTAAAGTTAGGCTTGAATTGGCAAAGTTAGAAATTTCGTGATTTTGGTCGGCAATGGAAAATTTGATATCGGGGTCGGAATAGATTTCTGGAAGCTGGAGTAGTCTTATGGTGTTATTTTTTATATGTGTTTAAAATGTGAGGTCACTCGGATGTGATTTGATAGGCTTCGGCATCGTTTGTGAAATTTGGAAGTTTAGAAGTCTTACGCTTGAATCCGAGGGTAATTTGGTGTTTTGATGTTGTTTTGAGTGATTTGAAGGTTCGAAAAAGTTTGTATGCGGTTATATAACTTGTTCGTATATTTGGTTGAGGTCCCGAGGGCCTAGGGTTGATTTCAGAAGATTAATAGAACACGTTTGGAAATTGGAGGAATTGTTAAAGTTGAACTCAGCTGTCATAACTGTACCTGCGCAGTGGGAGCCGCGAGTGCGAGCCCGCAGAAGAGGAGAAGGAGCCGCAGATTCAGCCAAGGTTGAGGTGGGATGGAAGCACAGGTGCGAGATTATGAGCGCATCTACGGAATCGCAGATGCGGAAATGGAGCGCATATGCGGAAAAGGGCCTGATAGGAAAGAATTATAGAAGCGAGCAGGGCCTGTAGGTGCGCACTCGCAGGTGCGAGTATTTAACAGCAGATGCAGATTTTGGGTGAGTAAGTGGAACCCGCACCTGCGATGGAATTTCCGCAAGTGCGGCACCGCAGATGCGGTTTTGCTTGGCAAAAAGTGTAAAAATGAGATTAGCAAATTTTTGCTTATTCTCACCATTATTACACGGACCTTGAACCTTTGGGAAGACTTTTATAGGGGATTCAAGGATATTCATTGAGGTAAGTTGCTTGAGATCTAATATCATTATCTAAGGTGTTTTTCCATTGATTTCTCGCCTAATTAGTTTAAATTCGAAGTAATAATTGGGTGTTAGTGCTTGGAATTTGGAGAGAGTAATTTGGGAATTTGAAGGACCAAATGATATGAGATTTTGATGAAATTGGTATGGTAGACTCGTAAGTGAATGGGCTTTCCAGTTTTGTGACTTTTGTCGGATCTCGAGACGTGTGCCCAGGGCCCGAGTTTGAGCCAATTTCCGGATTTGAGACCAAATTGGTAGTTTGTTTTGTAGAATTTGTTCCTTGGCATATATTGATTGTTTTGTATTACTTTTTGCGAGATTCAAGACATTTGAAGGCCGATTAGAGAGGCAAAGGCATCGCGGAGTAGGATTTTGATCAGGTTGAGGTAAGTAACAATTATAAATCTAGTCTTGAGGGTATGAAACCCCGGACGTTGTATCTTGTGACTACAATGTAGGTGACACACATGCTAAGTGACGAGTGTGTGGGCATGCATCGAGGAGATTGTGACTTGGTCTGTCCTGTAAAAACTGTAAAGTTGAACAACATGTTGTTAGCTCTTTGTTATCTATGTGTGATGAAAGATTGACTGTGAATCATGTTAGAAACTGTGTTTATGCTATATGTTGGCACTGTTGGATCCCGTAGGGGCCGCGTTACATGTCAAATTGCCTGTTAAATGCTAGTTCAACTCAGTCATAGTTTTTACTCGTATATCATATCTCAGTCTCTATATTCTATCTGATACTTCATGTTATTGTTGTTTAGACCTGGTGCACCTTGTGGTTACAGATTACCGATTACCGATTACAGTTATAGCTCTCACTAGTGGGAAGGTAGAACTAGCATACAGTTACAGTTTTTCCTCGAGTATGGACCTACAGTTATACTTGACTCCTTTTACGAAGGGATACACACAATGATACAAATTACATGATCCTTTTTTTGAAAACCTCCCAAATATAAAGATTTGTTATGACACAATATTTACCAAGTTTATTACTGAATTTGTAAATTGATTTTGTTACAGGAAACACATGATGGGACTGATTATTACTATCATTTTAAAAGGGGCATTTTATTTTGTGATTATTATACAAGTATGTTTTCAGGCTTATCCCCTATTAAAAAACTAGTTATGGTTAAATATTATTACTCACTGATCTAGTGACTCACTCTCCGCTATTATTTTCACAAAGACAACAGTAGACGTAGGAAAGTATTTTGTTCATTAGAGTACACGAGTTAGCAGTTATTGGTAAGCCCCGCATTTATTCGTGTGGGCAAAGATTATTATTTATTTGTTATAGTCTCTTTCTTGAAACTCTTAGAGTCTCTCCATAGTCATTTTTATGAGTGTCGTAAGTATTATTTTGTTAATATAGACTTGTAATTCGTATTAGACTTTTCTATCGTATACTTGAAGATGAAATTAGTGTTATTGTGTTGGAAATATTTCGTGAATGGGGATTATAGCTTGTATGGTCGATATAGGTTGGTTGTGTTGTTGATTTCTAAGAAGGTTTATTTTAGATAGTCCAAAAACAGGGGAAACTCTGTCCAATTTTCTGTAAAATATCGATGAGGCTTACTTGGGAGAACTAGTTCCTGAGTGCCGGTCACGATCCTAAATCGGGTTGTGAGCCCGGGAGGCTGGAGAGATTGATGACTAAGTGAGGGTTGAGGGCCTGATTGTGAGGATATTTATGTGATCACGTTGCACGCCGCAACATATTTTATTTATTTATGACTGGGTAAGGTCGAAGGCCTGATTGATCTATGCCATTATTGGCTTGTTAGAGCGCTTGTTCTGAAGGAGCCCCTCCGGAGTCTGCACACCACCAGTGAGCGCAGGTACCTACTGAGTGCGAGTGCCGAGTGTTGAGTGATTGTAAGGAATGAGTGGCTGGGAGGAATGAGTGATTGTGAGGTTGGAGTGAAATGGGAGGACTGAGAGATGATTTCTTGAGAGGCAGCATATGATTACATTTTTGATGCACAATTTCCTTATTTCCACGTTTTGAAAACTGTTGAAAGATATTATTACTTGGTTTTATTTGAACTTGATAAAAATAAACTAATTTGACCTGAATTACAGAAATCGGGAAGCATGACTATTTTCCTTTATGAAGCTATTGAAAATGAACAAAACGGTGTAGCTCGTCTCACTATCTTCAGTTCCTTATTTATTAATGTTACTTAATGAGTTGGCGTACTCACGTTACTACCTGTACCTCGTGTGCAGATCCAGGAGTTGTTGGACACGGTGATTGTTGATAGTACCCATAGTTGGTCACTGGAGATCGCGAGGTAGTTGCTGACGTTCGCAACCCTGCTTTCTTCTTCCATATCTTTCCTTATTTTTGTATTTTTGATTCCAAATTATGTTAGTCTTGTTGGTTTTTTTTAGATCAGTTGTGTTATGGAAAATATTTTAGATATTTTAAGAGTTTAGATTATTTCTGATTATTGTTGAAAGTGTTTTGGTACTGTCAGCTGGCCTAGTATCATCATAGGGGCCATCACGATGGGTAGTGTTTTGAGTCGTGACAATATAACTGTTCACGTGAGAATACATGTCGTGTTATTGTTTAGGCATGTGATTCCTCTCTATCATTGAAAAAAAAAAGCGTATTGGGAAGAATATCCTTTAATTTTTGGAGATGAAAGTTTATTTGCAAATATAGTATTATTGTCAAAACCTCTATCTACCATCCTTGTAAACTATGTAAGCCATTTGTCATGACCCAGATCTACCATGTCGTGTTGGCATCTATCGTGGTACTAGGCGAGCCGGTACATTACCAAAACCAATCAATGTTTTTATTTTTAAGATAAAATCAAATCTATTTAATGATAAACCTTCATAAGGTGTTTAAATCAAAACGACAGCGCGGAAAGAAAGCCCGACATCGGGGTGTCACTAGTTATGAGCATCTACCAAGGATTGTCCGATAATACTAATACATATACAATCTAAAAACAACAAATAACTTCTATAGGAAGATAGGAGGTAGAAGACCAACGCTGCGATCACCATGAAGCTGCCTTGCTAACTCCAACATATTCGCGATAGATGAAATCAACACTCACTAGCACGTCCAGCAACCCCTGGATCTGCACACAAGGAGCAGGGAGTAATGGGAGTATGCCAACTCAGTAAGTAATAAAAGTGAATAAAGACTCAGAAGTAGAGACAAGCGATAAAACATATACAGTTCATGTCATAAAATCCCAGAAAGGTGAAATAAGATTTTAAATCAGTATGTGAATCAAATCATCTCGTTTAAAAATCCCGTTTTTGGTAAAAATCATTTGAAGATAATTTTTCAATATTTTCAACAAAGGCTCAATGCAAAAGAGAGTAAAAGATTATAAACAGTCCCTAGGGCAAACGTCGCTCGTATACAAGCCCTTCCGGTAACGAGAGATCTAATATTTTAGTAATATGGTAGATGCATTTTTCTTCAAAATCAATCTTCTCGTAAAGACCTTGCTTTTTCCTAGTTTGAAGTAGATATCCTTTTGAGCAGCATTGGTCTGTTATTATCTTATTAACAATCCTACATGTATAAACATCATATTGAGAACAAAACACGCGATCAATAACATGAGTGTTATGAAACAATCAAAGAACAAGAACAATATTGCAGAGAAAAAGAGAGGGAATTCTTATTGAATTTTGGGATAAATTACAATGGAATAGAACCCTATATTTATAGGGAGATAGTGACTTAGCCACCAAGTAATAAACCCTAAAATCTCTCTAAATATAGACATTCACCATAAATAGAACTTTATTTATAACACTCCCCCTTGAATGTTTATTCAACAGATAATGTGCCTCGTTAAAACCTTAACTAAAAGAAAACCCAATGGGAAAAAAAATTCTCGAAAAGGAAAAAGAGTACACATGTTTAGAAATGCGCCTATTGGTTGCCTCGTTAAAAACCTTGCAAGAAAAATCCAGTGGGACAAAATCTTGTAAGGGAAAAAGAGTGCAACGCGCATTAACTCTCCCTGATGAGAGCGTCAATTCACATCCTTGAGTCTTCGCATCCCGATCTTGTACACTAGCTTCTTGAAGGTTGACGTTGGTAGAGATTTTGTGAACAAATCAGCCATATTATCACTTGAACGAATCTTGTGCACATTGATATCACCATTCTTTTGAAGATCGTGTGTGAAAAAAAACTTTGGTGAAATGTGCTTTGTCCTATCTCCTTTTATGAATCCTCCCTTAAATTGAGCTATGCATGCTGCATTATCTTCATACCAAATTGTGGGTAACTTGTCACATTTCACACCACATTTGTCTCTAATAAGATGTATTATAGACCTCAACCACGCACACTCTCGACTTGCTTCATGAATAACAATTATCTCAGCATGATTAGATGAAGTAGCCACAATTGATTGCTTAGTCGATCACCAAGATATGGTAGTGCCTCCACAGGTAAATACGTAACCTGTTTGAGACCGAGCCTTGTGTGGGTCAGATAAATACCCAGCATCAGCATAACCAACAAGATCGGGATAGCAATTTTTGCCATAAAATAAGCCCATATCGGTAGTTCCTTTTAGATACCGCAATATATGTTTGATTCCATTCCAATGAATCATTGTGGGAGTAGAGCTATATCTTGCCAAGATATTAATTGAAAAAGTTATGTCAGACCTTGTTGTATTAGCAAGATACACTAGTGCACCAATTGCACTAATATATTGTACTTCAGGACCAAGTAGCTCTTCATTCTTTTCTTGAGGTCGGAATGGATCCTTATTCACATCAAGTGATCGAACAACCATCAGAGTACTTAATGAATGTGCTCCATCCATGTAAAACTGTTTCAATACCTTTTCCATGTAGGTAGATTGATGAACAAAATTTCGTTTGCCAAATGTTCAATTTGCAAACCAAGACATAATTTTGTCTTTCCGAGATCTTTCATCTCGAATTCCTTCTTTAAATAATCAATTGACTTTTGGAGTTCTATAGGATTTCCAATAAAGTTTATGTCATCAACATATACGGCAAGTGCAACTAATTCCGATGTTGTTTTCTTTATAAAAACACATGGGAAAATAGCATCATTTATATAGCCTTCCTTTAATAAATACTCACGAAGATGATCATACCACATTCGTCCTGATTGCTTTAGACCACACAAAGATCTTTGCAATTTGATTGAAAACATTTCCCGGGACTTTGAATTATGTGCGTTTGGCATTTTAAATCCATCAGGAATTTTCATGTATATCTCATTATCAAGTGAGCCATAAAGGTAGTCGGTAACCACATCCATTAAATGCATGTTAATTTTTTTATGGACAGCAAAACTAATGAGATAACGGAAGGTTATAGCATCCATAACGGGTGAATACGTCTCTTCATAATCGACAACAGGACTTTGTGAAAATCCTTGTGCAACAAGGCATGACTTATATCTTTGTACCTCATTTTTCTCATTTCTCTTGCGTACAAAGACCCATTTATAGCCAATAGGATTAATAACACCATTAGGTGTTTGGACTACAGGCCCAAAAACTTCACGTTTTGCAAGTGAATTCAACTCTGATTGGATTACTTCTTGGCATTTTGGCCAATCAGGTCTTTGTCGACATTCTCCAACAGATTGAGGTTCAAGATCCTCAATTTCTTGCATAATGCTAGATGTGTTAGGACCTGACTCTTTGTCATCGGGAGTGGCACGTCTGTGGCAAGGATTTGGGCGTGATGGCCTTGTCATTGGCCTATGTGCGGGCAAAACGATCATGCGGGCGACGGGCTATTGTAGGAAAGTATTGGCCAAGACCTTGGCGTGGGTAAGTCGGGCGTGGCAAAGTCTTGACAGCATGGGCAAAGTTAGGCAGCATGGCATGGCATGCGCACCAAAATCAGTGGCATGGCACTTTTGGGTTGTGGCAGCTATGTGCGATCTAAGTTAAGGCAAGGCGGAAATGCGGGATGATGGCAAAGGCTTTCAATAGCTAAGGCAAGGCTATGGGAAAGAAAATACAAGCAATGGCATGAGGGAAATGAAGGTTGACAATGGGCAAGGCAAAAAACTAGGCCAAGGCGGTGCAAGGACGGCAGTGGCGTCGGGCGTGTGCGGCAAAGTCATGGAAGCGGGTCGCGGGCAATACAATGGCATGGAGCAATGTCAAAGTGAGCTAAGGCATGGCACAAAGAATGCCTTGGGGGAAATTCAGCTGGCCAAGTGAGGGAAGAACATGCAATGCACATGGAAAGCGGTTGGCGGTTACCTTATCCTTAACCCATGATCTCCCATGATCTGATAATGCTTGTAGCCATGATATATTTCGTGTATAATATGTCCTAAGTAGTTGGGAATGTCAACTACATGTTAGGAACAATATTTAAACTTAGCCCGACAAGTGGCAAAAGTTGTAGACGACAAGTGTCATGTGCTGCCAAGTTTAAGGGCTGCCTATGTTTTATAAATAGGGCCTTTAACTTAGGCATAAGTAATAGGGTAATTTCGTGTGGAATTACAAGTGGGAAACAAGAGTGAAACGTGAGGGTTTCAAGTGTTTCAAAAGGGTCTAAGGCTGGGCATTGGGCAGGTCTTAGTGTTGGCCAAGAACGACTTGCGTTCTTTCCAAAAGTGTGTTGTAAGTGGACTGTGTTCATAGCAAGTGAGGGTCATTTGTATATTTTCAGAATTAATTCAAATTTTGGGAATTTTCCCGTATTTGCTTTGTGTTCTTATTATTTTGCTGCCTAAATGTCGTTTGAAGCCAAACTAGCTGAAAATTGGCAAAGTATTTCGTAAAGGCTGAGTCAAGCGGGGGACTTGACTGCCGCATGGGTGTGACTTTGGACTGACCAAAAATGCCCCCGTGACAACTGGTATCAGAGCAGAGCAGGGTCGTGGCAGTGGCAAGACGATCAGTGGCAGAATTTGTGGGGCTATTTGAGAACATGGCTGGTGGCACAAATGCGGAACTGCGTCAAAGGGTTGAGCAGTTGGAAGCACTGGTTGGG
>MU735804.1:123210-160770 GCA_026770625.1 Nicotiana glauca
CACACACACATGTACACACTAAATTTGCAGGAATAAATCTCCATATAAATCTGCAGCTAATTGAACCTCAGGTAGATTCCTAGATAAAATATTCCCCAACTAATTTCTCAGGAAAAGAAATTCCCTAGGTAATTTTGCAGCTAAGAACGCTCCTATGTAAATAATCTCCACCGAAATTTGAAAGAATACAACCCTATGTAAATCTGCAACTAACTAATTTTCAGGTAAATCCCCAAGAAAACTTACCCCGACCTAAATTTCCAGGCAATGCCGCAATTGGTAATTTTTCAGGTAAATTTCCATGTATATCTATATCTCTTAGAAAATTTTACAAAATTTAAAATCTCAGTTAACTATCCAAGGAAGTTGTCCGTTCTAATTTCTGATTGTCTGCCGGTTGAGTGAGCTATATCCTTGCTGAAGGTCATGTGTCCGAATTAACCTGCATACTTGCGCTATTTCTTTTTCGTTTTTAATTGAATATGCCTCTGTTATTTGCTGAAAGATTAATTATTTTTGAGAATTGAACTTGTCAGTTATTCTACTTTAACAACAAGCTAAACCAGTGATCTATGGTACACTCGATATTATTAGTCAATACCATAGTAAATAACAAAACAGTAAACCTTTTGAAACAAAAAAAAAAAAAAAAAAGAAAACCTTTTAAAAAAAAAAAAAAAGAAAACCTTTTAAAAAAAAAAAAAAAGAAAACCTTTTAAAAAAAAAAAAAAAGAAAACCTTTTAAAAAAAAAAAAAAAGAAAAACCTTTGAAAAAAAAAAAAAAAAAAAAAAACAGAAACAGAAAATTAGCAGCAACAGAATATTGAGAGAAAACAATTTTAAAATGAATCGAGTACAGTGAATGCATAATATGTCCTTAAGAAAATTATTTCCCTCAAGTACCCGAGGTGCTAGAATATTATCCTCTTACGATAGAACGATTTAACTCGCCAGAGTGTTGGTACCAAAAACGCCGGTGAAACAGCGAACCACTCAAAGGCTGTAAAACAGTCCAAAAAATTTTATGCAGAAGAAGAAGAAGAAAATCAAAAAATTTCGTAAGGAAAAATCTGAGGAATCAAACAAATATATAACCAATGGAAGTACTATTTCTGAAAGTTCACAACTCTTCAGAATAGTCACTTCAATACGGGAGGGAAATTTAAATAAAATTTCGGAAAGAAAGTGAATCAGGTTGCGCACGGATCCGGTTCGGTTGGCTAATTTAATTGATATTTTATTAAATAATTAAAGAAATTTTCTCTAGAAAGATTAATCAATCAATCTTTGACCAAATCCGAAGCCAAAGCTAAAGGCGAGCCGAGTGACGACGACAACTCGCGAGGCTTGCCTTCTTCTTAACTCTTTAAAAGCTAGAAGAAGAGCTATTGTATATATGCCTATCAAAAGTCTTTTATTCATCCAAATTGTTGGGAATATAACTACAGTTAATAGTAGCTAACCGTAGTTAGTTAAGTTAATTAGGTAGTTAGTTGTGTAGGTGGGTCCCATTAGTTAGTTAGAAGTGGTTAAATACACTTTATAGTTGTCTTCTTCTTTTTTCTCTCTGCAATGTAATGAACAAAGTTCTTTTTCTTCTAAAATTTTTCTCTCTAAAATTCTCTCTTCGTGTTCTTTGATTCTAGTTGCATGTCACTGCTAACTTCATCATGGTATCAAAGCAGGATTGACGAGTGATTCTAGGAAATTTTTCGAGCAATTGAAGGAAAATTCGAGAGAATTTACTCAGTTTCAAAGCTTAAACCCTAATTTCTGTTTTTTCAATGGCAGTTCCTGAAGATTCGACTGTGAATGTGAATACTGGAGCTCGATTTGGAGCTGGAGTAACTGGAAGTACAACTATTACAGATCATAATCACCCGCTTTATCTCCATCCTTCGGACGGTTCTGGATATATGTCGGTGGGATTGATTCTGACAGGAATGGAAAATTATTCCTTATGGAGTCGTGTGATGAAGGTTGCATTGCTAGGAAAAACAAACTGTGCCTAGTTGACGGATCGGCATCGAAGGAGGATTTTGGTGCAGAATTAGGAAATCAATGGGATCAATGTAATGCTATTGTCACTTTATGGCTTATGAGCAATGTGAGTAAAGAATTAGTTACCGGAGTACTGTTTTCGTCTAATGCTCAAAAGATATGGGCAGTCTTCAAGGAGAGGTTTGACAGACTGAACGGATCGAGATTATACTATTTGCACAAGGAGATTTTCACCTTGACATAGGGAGTCTCGTCTGTTTTGACATATTTCACTAGATTGAAGGACCTTTGGGCAGAATATGATTCAATATTACCACCTCCTTCGTCTGCTTCTGAATATATTGAGCAGCTGGAATATCAGCGTCTATTGCAATTTCTAATGGGACTAAATGATGGTTTTGAACAAGCAAGGAGTCAAATCTTGTTGATGCCAACACTGCCATCTATAGACAAAGCTTATGCTATGGTAGTGCAAGATGAGAGTAGGATGATGATTACTGGAAATGCATATGGGCAAGTAGGACACACTGATCCTACAACTCTTTTTACTGCTCGACCAAGAAGAAATTACAACTTAGAATGTGAATTCTGTCATTTGAAAGTTCATACTAAGCTTGATTGCTATAAGCTAATGAAATGTGAATTTTGTGGTAAAACAGGACATCGCAAGGAGAATTGTTACAAAATTGTTGGGTATCCAAATGACTTCAAACAGAAAAAAAAAGCCAATGCAGTAATGGTTGATTCAACTGGAGAGCAGGACATGCGAGGCCCACAGTCTGCTTATCAAACAGGAAACAGTGTTGAGGCAGGACAATCTTTCACCAAAGAGCAATACAATCAATTGTTGCAATTGTTGAACAAGAACTTTATTGGAGAAGCAAGTGTCAACATGGCAGGTAAATGTTTCTATGGCAATATAACACTTTGTGAAAACTTAGAGTTATGTAAATAGATAGTTGATAGTGGTGCTACCAATCACATTACTGGTGATAAAAATTTGCTAGTAAATGAAACTTCAGTAGGGAACTCAGGGCAAGTTCAACTACCTACAGGAGATTCAGCCACCATTTTCTCATATGGGAGAGTGTCAGCTTATAGGAGGTGATGTATTAAAGGATTTATTGTGTGTTCCATCCTTCAAGTTCAATCTTATTCAGTATCAAAGGTGACAGAAGATCTTAAGTGCAGTGTCACTTTTTTTCCTCAATGTTGTGTATTTCAGGACCTCTTGTCTGGGAGGGTGAAGGAGATTGGTAAAAGAGAGGAAGATCTATACATTCTGTCAGCTGCACTAGGAAAGAAAGTGAATAAAGCCTTTGCAGTGACTAATAAGGGAAACATGGATATATGGCACAAAAGAATAGAACATGTACCAGTTCAAGTTCTTAGAAGAATATATAGTTTACAAGAATATAGTAGTAACATACACAGTAGTACATTGTCTAAGTGTGAAATCTGTCCATTGGCTAGGCAGACTAGAGTACCATTTCAACCTAGTACTAACAGAAGCAAGTGCAGTTTTGATTTGATCCATATGGATGTATGGGGACCTTATAAAGTTGCTACTCATAATGGAATGAAATACTTTCTTACACTAGTTGATGATTATACTAGGTGGACTTGGGTATTTCTCACGAGACTTAAATCTGATGTTATTTTCTTGCTCAAAAATTTCATTGCTATGATTAGAACTCAGTTTGGCAAGAAGGTCAAGGCCTTTAGGTCAGACAATGGTAGTGAATTTTTCAATCATGCCTGTAAAGACTTGTTCCAGTCACATGGAATTATTCATCAAAGCTCATGTCCATACATTCCTCAGTAGAATAGAGTTGTGGAAAAAAGATACAGGCACATACTTGAAACTGCTAGAGCAATCAGATTTCAAAGACACTTGCCTGTCAGGTATTGGGGACACTGTATTGATTCTGCTGTGTATATTATCAATAGGATTCCTTCATCTATACTGGTACGTAAGTCACCCTATGAGCTGTGTTTTGGTAAGCCACATTCACTGATACATTTCAGAGTTATTGGATGTCTATGCTTTGCTACTAACTTGGTAGGCACTGATAAATTTGCACCAAGAGCTGTGAGGTCAGTTCTATTGGGTTATGATGCACATCAAAAGGGGTATAGGTTGTTGGACTTAGAGAATAGAGTATTTTTCATCAGCAAAGATGTGGTGTTCTATGAGGACATGTTTCCTTTTCAGGGAGCTGAGAACATATCCACTTCTTTTTTCTTAGACATGTGTCCAGTGCCTAGGGAGGATCTCAATGAAGAGCCAATGGTAATGGACTGTTCAGGCACAGATAATAGCACAGCTGCCATTCTGAGGCCTTCAGATGTAGTTTTTGTTCCTACAACTGAACAAGACATACCTTCTGCAGCTGTTTATGATGATCTTCAACCTAATTCTCCTACTGTCCCAGGTGGTTCTTCTGAGGTTCCCATTAATGTGGGATTAAGAAAGTCAACTAGGGTGTCCAAATATTCTATATGGCTCAAAGATTATGTTAGACCAGACAAGACAAGTTCTGCTGGTTGTTGCAAATATCCTATCTCAGAAGTCATTGGATATGATATGATTTCCTCAACAGAGTTATTTGTCTAGTTTCTCTGTTGAGGTGGAACCTGTCACATATTCCGAAGCTATCAAGGATAAAAAGTGGGTGGAGGCAATGCAGGCAGAGATTAAAGCCTTGGAAGACAACAAAACTTGGACATTGGTTTCTTTACCTCGAGGAAAGAAGGCTATAGGATGCAGATGGGTTTATAAAATCAAATAAAAAGCGACAGGAGAAGTAGAAAGATTCAAGGCTTGTTTAGTAGCCAAAGGGTATGATCAGAGAGAAGGACTGGATTATCAAGAGACCTTTTCACATGTGGTGAAAATGGTCACTGTTAGAAGTGTCCTGGCTCTTGCAGCATCAAAGCATTGGTTCATCTATCAAATGGATGTTTATAATGCCTTCTTGCAAGGTGATCTCACTGAAGAAGTATGTATGACTATTCCTCAAGGCTTTCATGGTTCACACAACAAGTCAACATTTTGCGGGATAATGAAGTCTCTCTATGGACTCAAACAGGCATCTAGACAATGGAATATCAAATTGACTTAAGCTCTAAAGGATGCTGGTTTTCAACAAAGCCATCTGGATTATTCTCTTTTCATCAAGAAGACAACAGCTCACACAGTTATTGTGTGGTCTATGTTGATGACCTACTTATTACTGGAGATGATCCTGCATTACTTCGGCAAACTAAAGATGTACTATAGTCTTCTTTCAAAATCAAGGACCTAGGAGAACTCAAATACTTCCTAGGCATAGAATTTGCCAGAAGGGGTAATGGGATACTGATGCATCAACAAAAATATGCATTGGAGCTTATTTTTGAATTAGGACTCTCAGGTGCAAAGCCTATAGGATGTCCTATGGAGCCTAATCTAAAGCTTACCACTTCTGAATTTGACAACTATGTAGGATAATCTGATGATGCATTGTTGACTGATCCTGGACCCTATCAGAGATTGTTGGGAAAATTACTCTACTTGACCATCACGAGGCCTGACATTTCATTTGTTGTCCAAAGTCTTAGCCAGTTCATGCATAGTCCCAAAGTTTCACACATGGAAGCAACACTTAAGATGGTGAGATATATCAAAACAAGTCCAGGTCTAGGAGTATTTCTGGGGGCGAGGTGTTCTGAATCATTGTCAGCATATTGTGATGCTGATTGGGCTGCATGTCCCAACACACGCAAGTCAGTCACTGGTTATTTTGTCAAGCTTGGTAATTCTTTCATTTCTTGGAAATCAAACAAGAAGACAACCATATCTAAGAGTTCAGCTGAGGCTGATTATCGAAGCCTTGCCTCTATTGTTGCTGAGATTGTATGGATTCTAGGCCTGCTCAAAGAGCTGGGAATTGAGCATAAATCTCCTATACCAGTTTTTTGTGACAGCAAATCAGCTCTTACAATTGCTGCCAATCCAGTTTTCCATGAGCGCACAAAGCATATTGAGATTGATTGTCATTTTATCCGTGAAAAGATTCAACAAGGCCTCGTCACTACTCACTACTGTGCTACACAAGAACAGCCAGCTGATCTCCTTATCAAAGGACTGAGTAAACCACAACATACATATTTGCTATCCCAGCTAGGACTTCTGAACATTTTTCCCAGTCCTAGCTTGAGGGGGGATGTTGGGAATATAACTACAGTTAATAGTAGCTAACCATAGTTAGTTAAGAGCATCTCCAACGGTGCGCTACTTCTTGCACCAATTGCAAATTTGGTGCAAGAAATGAATATTCTTGCTCCAATGGTACTCTATTTCTTGCTGTATTATAGAGCATGAATAGTGTTGCACAAAATTTGCTGCAACACTATTCATTACTCTATATTTGGTTTAATATTATTTTATTAACTTATTTTTTATTTTTGGACTTTTAATTTATCATATATTGTGTATATATTTAACTTTTATATTATGATTTTTATAATTTTAATTTTATATCCTATTTTTTATATATTAATTTTTGTATATATTATATTTATATAAAATTATATGTTAATTTTATTATTATTATAATTTTATAAAAAGAAATATTACCATTATTTAAAAATAAAAATTGCAAATTTAAGATATCTAATGTTGCTAAAATTAAAAAGTGAAAACTAAAATCTAAAAAAGAAAATTAACAATACATAAAATAAAAATACATTATAATTCAAGTACATAAAAGGAGGATACATTAAAATTGAAATTACATTAAAAACATAAAAAATAAGTTTAGTAATCCCCTTTGAAGGAAATAAAAAATAAAAAGTAAATAGAAGATAATAATATAATATAGAAGAGAGAGAAAATTTGGTGTAAAAAATAGTGTAATTGTTGGAGTAGATTTGGTGTTGCACCATTTTAGAGTGAAAAATGGTGCAAAAAATAGAGTGACCCTTGGAGATGGCCTAAGTTAATTAGGTAGTTAGTTGTGTAGGTGGGTCCCACTAGTTAGTTAGAAGTGATTAAATACACTGTATAGTTATCTTCTTTTTTCTCTCTGCAATGTAATGAACAGAGTTCTTCTTCTTCTAAAATTTCTCTCTCTAAAATTCTCTCTCTAAAATTCTCTCTTCGTGTTCTTTGATTCTAGTTGCATGTCATTGCTAAGTTCATCACAAATATGGGACAATGTCCCTTTGCCAAGAAGGGAAATTCAAATAATTTATTTTCCTACATTTTCCAATCACCCTTTATATTAATTAAGCTACCCAAGCTTAAACGCAACAGATATCGATATATAAATGTAAGAAATCACAATTTTTAAATTAATTAACACTAGTAAATTTCTTAACCTATATTTTTAAAGTACATCAAATTTTCCTAAAAACTTTAAAGAATAAATCTATCAAATTTAACTTTTCAATGAAATTAGATCAACAAATAACAAGGAAAAGAGTATTATAAGTATCAATTCTTTTAGAAAGGAAGAAGATGATAGCAAGCTTTGCTACGCGACTTTAAATATATTACATGCATATAAATAAAAGGTGTGTTAAGAAAAAATAAGACAGCAGAAAGGGAAGAGGGAGAGTTCATTGTAAACAAACCTTTTTATGCATGCTAATCATTATTAGAAACTGGCCTCTAATTTTCTCTTTCAATACTTCCCTTTTTTTTTGTGTGTGTGTATTTCATGAAACGTTGCATCATATAATGGCGGATCTCTCTTTTAATGCATGAATTTAATTAGCATATATATTCTCTTAACAAAATGTTTTGCTTACATTCACCCTTTTCAGAAAGATCACAATTTTTGTTCATATATAAAAGATCTTACACCCTCAAAGCTTATCCTATACAAATGGTGATTTTGAGAAATGCTTTCAAGATTTGATGGACTAGCTATATTCTCAAGTTGGATTTATTTAGATCTCTGATCTTCTTAAATATCCTTATTGATTCAGAGGATATGAAAAAAAAAAAAATCGTGCAACTGGCCTTATTAAACATATTTTACATTACACTATATTTTACTCAGCATGCTTGGTAAGATGTTAGTAAGTTAAAATTAATATGTTATGCAATAAGAAGTTGGTTTAGTTGCTATAGCATATAGACACAATAAGATTACAAAAATAAGCGGCCAATATAGTAAGAATTAAGTGGATTAGTGGAGTCAAATATCTAACAGTCTTAATTTTTTGTTATATACACTTGGCACCATTACTTTGAACAACTACTTGGTTACAGCTAATAACTGACGTGCTTTTGTATGTGAAAAGATATGCTCTACCACTATAAATTTGCATAATATTATATAAAGTGTAATTTCGATACACTGACGCGTAATGATACCTATATGATCAAGTCACTAATTGTAATGTAAGTGCAGACAATTTTAATAATATTGATTAGTAATTTAAAATAAACGGTAAATGATAATACGTTATAACATATTAAATTACACTAGTGATCTAAAAAATTGTCAGAATATCAATACATATCTAACTTAAGTCCTAGTGTGACCTTTTCAACGAAGAAAAAGGATAGTGATCAGGCAAGATTCTTCGCTTTCTTTATTTGACATTGTAATGATCCGACCGGGCGTTTTGAGCTCTAGCACGTCATTCAGCGGCTTGAGGCCTTGAGTAGCTTCACTTCATATTTTATGACTTGCACGCGTAGTCGGAATCGAATTTTGAGAAGTTCAGAGTTAATTCGCTTAGAAAATTCTAATTTTGGAAGCTTTAAGTTGGAAGAATTGACTAAGGTTTGACTTTTGATTAAACGACCTCGGAATCAGGATTTGAAGGTTCCAATAGGTTCGTATGATGATTTGCTACTTGGCGTATCGGTTGAGTATCGGATCACCCGACAACATTTCAGCGCTTATCGTGGAAAGTTGGCATTCTCAAGGTTTTAGAATTTTCTAAGTTTGGTTTCAGGTGGACTTTAGTGTTATCGATGTCCGTTTGGGATTACGAGCCTTGAAATAGGTTCGTGTCGTGATTTGTGACTTGTACGTAGCGTTTGGCGTCATTCCGAAATGTTTTTATTGATTCGGATGCGTTCGTCAAAGTTTGGAAATTGAAAGTTTAAAGAAGGATTTCGATCGTCGATTCATAGTTATGATGTTATATGGTAACATTTGAGGCCTCGAACAGGTTCGTTTCATGTTTTGGGACTAGTTGCTGGTATTGGATGGGGTCCTAGGGGCCTCGGGTGTGTTTCGGGGTGGTATCGAACCAAGTTTGGTTGAGTTGTTGTTCCTGATGTCTGATGTTTGGTTTTGTTCTTCGCGAACGCAAAGGGATACATGCGTTCGCAAAGAAGGATTTGGTGGCTGCTGATTTTTGTACTTCTCGTTCGCGACTAGGGCCTCATGTTCGCATAAGGTAATAAGGTAAAGCTCGCATTCGCGATTGGGGCAACGCGTTCGTGAATGGGAAACTGAGCCTGGGAGATTTTTAGCCTTCGCGATCGCAAAAGGTGCACCGCGTTCGCGAACCTGGTAAAGCATCGTGTTCGTCAAGAGCAGTTTTGGAACTAGAGCTGGTAGTGCTTCGCGAACGCGATGGGCTTGACACGTTCATGAAGAAGGTCGCCTGGGCAGTGTATAAGTTTGCAAAAATTGGGCTTTGGCTCATTTTATCTCAAATCTTCCATGGGAGCCGAGCTTGGGGAGATTCTCCGTCACCCATCACTAGGTAAGTAATTTCTTCACATTGTGATTTAAATTACATGGTTTATATATGGATTTAAACATGAAAATTTGTAGAAATTTGAGATTTTGGTGGAAAACTTAGAATATTGTAATTTTAGAATTTGACCACGAAATTGGACATGGATTGGGAATATATCATATCTTCGAGTTCGTGGTGTCATGGATAAAGTTTATCTTTTTTGGAATCCAGGAACGTGAGCCCGAGGGTTTACCTTGTTGACTTTCCGAGAAGATTTGAGAATCATTATAAATTAAATTATATGCATTGGAGTATATTCTATTTGATTTTTACATTGTTTGAATAGTTTTTGATCGTTTGGCTTCGAATTGAAGAGTTAGTGAGGCATTTGAGCCGGTTATAGAACTTTAGGTAAGTCTCCTATCTAACTTTCTGAGGGGGATACTACCCCCTAGGTGATGTAATTGTTATGTGCTACTAGTGGTGGGTGCTATGTACGCACGAGGTGATGTGAGTCCGTACGTGGCTAAAGCTTGTTTATGTTCGGGTAGACTTAGGACTTTACCATGTAATATTTGAATTATTTAAATTTATTATGCTGCCTTAATTAATTGAAGTTATAATTGAACTTGATTTATAATTTACATATATATTAGGTCGAGCCTTATCACCTTGAGTTTTTGCAAGTTAATCGGTAAAGGTTATACTCACTTTGTGTTCATATACCGTATTGCAAACACGTGCCTTGTAATTCAAAAATTACTTTCCTTTCTTGTGGAGTGGGCCGAACGCTTTGGCAGGATTATGTATCACACTCTTATGGGAGAGGGTCGTTTGCCTCGGCATCATAATATATGCATTTATGTTTCGTTCGTTTCGACCCACGGCAGTGTACACGTTACGATGGGATCGGGCGGTTCGCCTCGGCAGTATCATATTTCTTAGTACACTGCCGTGGGATCGGGCCATTCGCCTCGGCAGTATCATATTTCTTATAAGATCAGGTCGTACGACCTTGGCATAATCTTGCGTTATATCACTAGCAGTCCGAATAGTCACGAGATTATCTTTCATTGATGACTTGCATCTTATATGATATTTCTTATTCATTTAATATTGGCACTTCATATTTTTCGAAGGAAAAGTTAGCAGTTACCATGGCTAAGAACGTGATGTTTGCTCGTATGTACGAGGAACTCGGGGGCAAAGGTAGAGAGAAAAAGTTTACCGATTGGCCAAGGTAAGGGAGAGTAAAGCCCACGACTTAGACCAAGTCAAGTGCATCAAGGACGAGGATAGCAAAGTATTGATGGACGAGGCACTTGTTAGGAGAAGATGGCAGACATACTTCCCTAAACTGTTGAACGAGGAGGGGGATAGACGCATTATGCTGGGTGAGTTGGAGCACTCCGAGAGTCGGCTGAATTTTAGGTACTTAGGCGAAATATGGTAGCGGAGGTGGAAGGGGCGATGCATAAGATGTGCAGGGGCATAGCGACGAGGCCAGACGAAATCCTTCTGGAATTCTGGAAGAGCGCGGGCAAGTAGGTGTGCAGTGGCTCACTGGGCTATTTAATGTTAATTTTTAAGACGAAGAAGATGCTCGAAGAATCGAGGTGGAGTACGATAGTTCCTCTTTAAAATAAAAAGGGTGATATCCAAAATTGCTACAATTATAGGGGTATCAAGCTGTTAAGTCACATTATGAAGGTTTGGGAGAGGGTGGTGGGGGCCAGGGTGAGGAGGCACGTGTCTATTTCCGAGAATCAGTTTGGACTCATGTCAGGGCATTCGACTACGGTAGCGATTCATCTGGTAAGAAGATTAGTGGAGCAGTACAGGGAGAGAAAAAAGGACTTGCATATGGTGTTTATTTACCTTGAGAAAGCGTACGATAAAGTCCCGATGAGGTCCTGTGGAGGTGTTTGGAGGTTAACAACGTTCTGGTGGTGTACATTAGGGTGATTAAGGATATGTATGATGATGTTAAGACTCGAGTGAGGACTGTGGGTGGTGACTCAGAGAATTTCCCTGTGGTAATGGGGTTGGACTAGGGATCGGCTCTTAGCCTATTTTTATTTTCCTTGGCGATGGACGTACTATCGCGACATATCTAAGGGGAGGTGTCTTGGTGCATGCTATTGCCGATGATATAGTGTTGATTGACGAGACGCGAAACAGAGTTAACGCGGGGCTGGAGATTTTGAGACCGACCTTGGAGTCTAAAGGTTTCAAATTGAGTATAACCAAGACAGAATACTTGGAGTGCATATTCAGTGATGGGACCCATGAAGCAGCCGTAGAGGTAAAGCTTGATGCTCAAGTTATCCCCAAGAGAGCGAGTTTTAAGTATCTCACATCTATTATCCAAGGTAATTGTGAGATTGATGAAGATGTCGCACATCGCATCGGATTGGGATGGATGAAGAGGAGGCTCGCTTCTGGTATTTTATGTGATAAGAATATGCCGTCAAGACTTAAGGGTAAGCTTTATAGAGTGGTGGTTTGATAGGCTATGTTGTATGGGCTGAGTTTTGGCTAGTCAAGAACTCTACGTGCAGAAGATGAAAGTATCAGAGATGAGGACGTTGAGATGGATGTGTGGGGGTAGTAGGAGAGATAAGATTAAGAATGAAGTTGTCATGGACAGAGTGGGAGTAGCCTCTATGGAGGACAAGATGTGGAGGTCGAGGATAAGATGGTTTGGACATGTTAAGAGAAGAAGAATTGATGCTCCTATTAGGAGGTGAGAGGTTGGCCATGAAGACCTTGAAAAGAGGCCAAGGTAGACTTAAGAAGTACGAGGGAGAGGTGATTAGACAGGACATGGCACTGCTTCAGCTCACTGAGGACATGACACTGAATAGGAGGGTATGGAGGTCGAGGATTAAGGAAAAAAATTAGTGGGTAGTTTTTAGTTGTTCACCAATATTCTTAGTAGCACGCATATTCCTTCATACTTTTAGATTTTTAGTACGTTATGTGGTTCTGTTCTCCTCGGGTATTGTATTCCCTGTTGCTATTATTTGGTATTACTTATCATTTATCTCTCCCTTTTTATTTTCTCTTCCTTCTTTCTCCCTTCCTTGCTTTCCTCTTCTTCTTCTTCTTACCCTTCCTAAGCTAAGGGTCTATTGGAAACAGCCTCTCTACCTCCATTATGTAGGGATAAGGTCTACGTACAGACTACCTCCCCAGACCCCACCTGTTGGGAACATACTGGGTTTGTTGTTGTTGTAGTAGTACTTGATATTTTTCGAGCTGTTGAGATAGGATACGAGATTGAGAAGCTTATATCGTTAAAAGAAATTTTGAAAGATTATGCTGGTTACCGTTTCATTCCACTATTACTGTTGTGCTTCATATTTGTTTAGGATTTAGCATACTGCTTTATTAGACCTCTAGTAAGTGTCGGTTTCAACCCCTCGTCACTACTTCTACGGGGTTAAGCTAGATATTTACTGGGTACGCATTGATTTAAGTACTATATATATATATATATATATAGTGTGTGTGTGTGTGTGTGTGTGGTCATTTGGGCGTAGGGGCGCGACTATTGTGGGGACTTCATGGTGAGCAGCATTCCTTGTTATGATCCATAGCATACAGAGTCTCCATCAGAGTTACTTATATTCTCTTGTCTAACTTGTATCCCAAACAAATGATGTATTATTATTGTACTCCTTAGTAGATTCTCATGCACTTGTGACACTGAATTTTGGGGGTTCCTACTGGATGTTCATTATTGTAGTTCGCATAATTATTATCATTTCACGTTGTAATTTATATTTTATACGGAAATTGAAAAATAAAATCACTTCTTTTCAACGAGTACTAGATTTTACACTACTTATTTAATGGGATTCACGATTTCGAAAATAATAATAATGAGTAACTATGTTGATTAATCACTGTGGGCTTGCCTGACGGCGGTGTTAGGTTCCATCATGACCTATAGTGAATTTTTGGTCGTGACAACTTGGTATTAGAACTCTAGGACCACGTGGATATCACGAGTCATGAGCGATCTAGTAGAGTCTTGTGGATCGGTATGATGATGCATGTACTTATCTTCGAGAGGCTACAGGGTTGTTAAGAAGACTTCCCTTCTTGATTCCTCGTCGTGCGATTTGATTCCATCAAGGCTTATGCCTTCATTTCCTTCCTACTCACGATGTTGAGCGCTTGTTATCAATGGGGCATTGACAAGTTTTAGTGCGTATTCAAACGAGCTATTGTCATTGTCCTGTGGAAGGGTGTTCTGTCATTTCAGCCTATATTTTATTGCCTATAGTTTTGAGGCTATGCACGGATTGCTATGATGTTCATGAGTGGCTATTATACAGTGTTGATATAATGGTATGGCGCTTGTTTATGTGTCGAGGCAGTGAATGACTCGAAAGGAGGATTTTTCAGTGCATGGTTTAGAGGTTTGACATTTAATTCCAGCGGAGGAAAGGCAATCGGACTATGGATGTTCAGGCTTTGGTTGATGGAGTAACGAGACTTGATATTTTAGAGTGTGGTGGATATATCATTTGTGATGTGGTATCGTTGTCCTTGTTTGAGCACATTAAGGCTCGCCGGTGTTATCATTTTCTTGATTTGCCTTCGGTGTAGGGTGTTGCGAAATGGTGCCTGAGAAGCGGTTGTTAGAGATGGTGGTGTGTAGCGGTTTCAAAATTGAATCGGTGTTTTAAATGCTGATGGATCGAGAAAGATGATCTTCGGGGAGGTTTAGAGTTGGTAGCAATTTATCAGTTTAGGTGCTATGGAGATGGGTTTCAATTATAGGCAACATTCGGGCAGCGAAGGATGAGGAAGGACATGGTGGGAGGTGTCCCGCGGTGGTTAAATTGCTATTAGTCCAAGTATGAAAAGCAGAGGTCGAGAAGTTGATTAAAAGAGATGTTTTAATTGAAGTGAGAGTGGCAGAGTAGCATATATATTTTGTGGTAGGATAGCCACATGCCTTGAGAAAAGTTTAGAGCGATTTGGAAATAGTGGTGGGAAGTGACTTGGTCTATGGATTTTATTTGGGATGGAGGCTACTGCACTGAGGAAGATTTAATATGGAAAAGAGGAGTTTGTTTGAAATGAAGGAGGTGTGAAAACATGATTATCGTTTTTGGATGCAACGTCACTTCGAGTTTGGAAATATCGGACTTTCAATTGATGTCAATGGGGAACGAACAGACTTGTGCAGCTGGTGGACGAGCATGGGCTTAGGAGGGTTTATTGAATTTGTGGTAGTTGTACCTAGTACAGCGTCATTAGAAGATGTCGACATGGAATTCCACATGTGGGTTATCTCCTGTGAGCAGGTTAGCAGAGTTCTTACAAAGAGTTCTACTTACTACCCAATAGAAGGTCGAATATGCGATTGTGGTTGATAATTCGGAATGTTCAAGAAAAGTTTAACAAGAGACTACAAGAAATTTGACTGGTTAACGGTGCGAGATCATGGTAATTGAGAAGGAGGAATATTTGTGGGCTTTACATTATGTAATGGTAGCATAAAGCTAAGTGGGAGCCCACCACCTAAGATTGGATCACGTGGTCATCTACTTGTGCGGTTTTTGATTATCAGTGCATTGGTGGATCAATTATGTCTTAGAAGAGAAAACATCAGGGGTAATTCGAGCAAAGAACTTGATATATATGTGTTATATTTCGCCTTATCGATTCGTCTGCGGTTTTGGGAAGACTTACAGTTTATGCTTCTAATAGATTGGATATACAAGGAAACAAATTCAACCGGTTGCTTCTTTGAGGGGTAGTTCATGTGCTAGTAGAGCATTGGAGTTTGGTTGTATTTGGGACCAAGTCAGAGTGGGTGACTCTCAACAACGGTCCTAGTGGATTGAAAAATTTAAGGTGCAGCGTCTAAGGATTTTGGGGTCCATTACGTGACTGAAGACCGGGATTTTGAAGCAGAGTGTGAGGAATACTTGGGGAAATTCTTATGTTATCATTGAATCTGCGAGGCAATATTGCAGAAATGGGAGAAACTACTTCAGATTTGTAGTGATCTTTCATAACAGGTGTACCAGTTGGAGATGCTATTGTGCGCATAATGAGGATATGAGATGGTTCATGAGTATTGAGATAATGTGATCTTGTGATTCAGGTCACTCGGGATGAGTGTTGATCGAGTTTGTCATGTTTTGGAATGGATCTATTATTACTACTAAGGCAAGTCAAGAGTAAATTAGAAGAAGTTGGGTCGGTTAGCAATGGTTTGAATCAGCGTGATTGCGATAATGATAAGTTCTTTCGGTATGTAAGCCATACAGGTGATTTGTGGTTGTACGTGTGGGCTTGACAACCACCCTAATTTGATTGATTTGGAGGTATTTGATTATAATGGCCTGATATGTGTAGATGGATCCCGGAAGAGTTATGGTGGTTTAGACCGCAACTTAAGGTTTGTATTTTCTGCGGTTATTGGAATTCGGTTGCGTGTTGCCATCGTTCCTCTAAAATGTATTGAGTGAAAAGGGTTCCAGAGTGTTTATTCTATTGGTAGTTCAGGAGTTATGATGAGATTTTGTACTCTCTCATAGCGGCATGGTAGGTGCAGTGAGCGGCATGGGAATTAGAAATTAAGGATCAAGGTTGCGGCTCGGTGTTGATAAGAATATCACGAGCTCGGATGAGAGGCAAAATTTCAGATCTTTAGAAGAAGTTGGCATTATCTTAGTGTCCCCTCAAAACAATGTCTTGGGTGAGAGGCGTCGTGTATTGATTTGCGAACTCTTGGTTGGCTTTACAGAATTAGTACGGTTAGTAGTGTGCAGGTGCATACTTTTCTACCTGGTGCGGAAGGTCGTGAGAGCGTATCCTAGGGGTAAATTTGAATAAGTGTGACATGTTAGTCACTTGATTGTTAAGGATTGAAACCAAGTATGGAGATTACGGTACTATTGCTATTGTGAGAGCTTATGCCTGGAAGGAGCTCTAGTTATTTGGTTGCGAACTGTGGGTGTTGGGTCAGATTGGACGGCTGCTCATGTGTATCAGGAATAGGGCCATCGTGGATCATTGTAAGGTTGTTGTCCCAATATGGTACGATCAGAATCAGCTTGAGGTCCGTTGATGGCTCTAATGTGAATGTTCTCTACATCAGGTCGGATGTGTTCATTCAACATACCGTTGCTTGTGGAGGAGTCTTTGAGCGTTGGATATTATTCTCGTCATCAGCTATTCAATATAATGCTCTATTGTGACAAGTGGGTCGTGATGAGACGACTTGATTATTCGTACACGTGTTGTGGTCCCGTGTTGTCTATGGTTTTATGCGAGCAGGATGACTCTCAAGATGTTGGGTAGGTCATTTATCGCACCTTAGTTGTGCTTGGGTTTTGTAGCGTATGGCGCTATCCATCTCCCCAAGTATTGTATTATGCACTTGGCGTACTTGTGGTTGATATTCGGGTATTTCGTACGTATAAATATTTTGTCTTGATGGGCACTTCCATATTTATTGTTATATGTGGATCGGGTGGCATGCCACCACAGGTATGTTGTCTGGATTGGGTTGCACGCTGCAACGGTATCATGTTTGGATTGGGTTGCACGCTGCAACGGTATCATGTGTGGATCGGGTTGCACGCCGCAACAGTGAGATGTTGAGTTCGGTCCCCTATATCTATCCTTGTGTATTTTGTTTCTTGATGTTCGTCCATAATTCCATATTTTAGTACATTTTTAGTGCTTTAATGCTAAACTATACTATATTTGTGCTTAATTGAGTTATTTTATGTGTAGGTACTTTGGAGATAAAATTAGAGCAAAATAAAAATTCTGCGGTGTATTTTATACAATAATGATTGATTCATGAGTATCTAATCACTGGACATTATGGGACAATGATGGGACGAAGTAAAACAAAAAAATAAAGACCGGAAGGAAAGTCATTACCTTGGAGAAATGGATACGTGAAGGAAATAGAAAAATAACTATACTTGATTGCAAACACTTCTGGCAAGATGTGAGGCAGCGAAGAAGCAGGCGACGCAAGCTTTCTTTCTCGCATTTCAGCTTGCGTCGCTAGGCCTAATGCGAGGCCTGTCGCGAGGTTTCGACTGTTTCGGGTTACAAGTCTATTTTGTCTCTTATTTGATTTTGGACTGGGTTATTTCGTCTAGGCTATTTTTCTAAACATATAAATAGTCATTAAACACTAATATTAGGGGGAGACAGACATTAGACCTAAGGAGAGTACAGAGCCATCGTGGAGACCGAGATTCGCCTAAGGAGGCAAGAACACACTAGGAGTAAGGCGGAGAATTCTTCTACGAGTTTTTCACTTCCTTCTTCCTATTTTCTATTATTGGTTATGAATTCTAGTATTGTAGTTTTACATACTATTATGAATAGCTAATTTGTTATCTTGGGTTTTGATGGAACCTTTTGGAGGATGATTTTCTAGTTACGTTAATATAGATTTGCTGTAGTATTTTCTCTATTTGTTCAACTACGTTATTATTGTGGTTGGTTGAAGAGCTCTCAATCAACTGTACCTATTTAGTGTGTATTACTCGAAAGAGAATACATATTTAGGTAGCTGTTGAACAACATCACTCCTAACGTATATGAGGGATCAATACGGAAGGTAAACGTGGGATTAGGGATATCGTAACCTTGAGTGCGACCTGAGTGAGCCGTACTTAATGCTAACTAGCATAATTCAGGAGAATATGTCTAGTAAATTATGGTAATTACTCGAGAGAGAGTTACGACAGTCAGAACGCTCATGATCGGTAGAGAATACTTAGGTGAATTTATAGAAAATATAGCAGGAAAGATTCCGACAATTGGGGAAATCATAACTCTAGACCTCTTTAATCTTTTCTCTAACCCTTAGTTTCTTTAGTTGTTAATTTACTATTTTAATTTGTTAGTTAATTAGTTAAATACAAGAATCTTAAAATCTATAAATTAGGTTTCAAGCTTGTCTTCTTGGCGATTGTTTATCGTAAAAATGGTAACAATAATTAAATTTATAAATGGGATTCTAAAAATACACGATCTATTCCCGAGCTAGTTTGTGAGGGTGGTTAGTGCTAAAACGTGAAGTAAAATGGTAGAGATCGAGTTAATCAAAGCAGTAATCGATCCAGTAAGGGGACGCTTCCCTGGCGCAGAGTAAGCTAGTAGGTACCTCGGAGCCGGGCCTCAAGCCTATCTCGGGCTTATCGAGGGTAATCGGGAAGGGGATAACAAGTAAAGATATAGATAAGCAAGGCTTTATACGCTCAATCTTAAGCTAAATAATAAAGAACAAGCAAAGAACATTAAAGCATTAGGGCGATCTCGGGATATGCTTATTTAACAAACCAAGAGAATAGCTATCAATCGATATGACTTAGAAACAGAGCGAGATTTAGAGAAAAAGGGAGAGAGAATATTATTGCTTTCTTTGTAAGACGATTGGAGATAGCTACAAGGTGTTGGTGACCCTTCTTTTATAGAAAAAGAGGCATCCCAACATAGTACGAAATACATAATACAATAAAAGAATGAGATGTGATAGCCCATTTTCCTTATGTCGTAGGAGGACTGGTGTTGAGACGTTTGGACAAATCTCGTGGAACCCAGATACATCTCTCGGGGGATATCTTCGCCCATCAGGGTCTTGGCCGATGCCCGATCTTGGCAAGGCATCGGTAGATCTCGAGGGAAGCGACCGAACCGAGATCCCATGCCTTCAGGATTTATTCTTTGAAGCATTATGTCTCCCCGCACACAGATAGTCTCTGCATTTCTTAGAAGGAAGTGATAACAAATGTTTTCGACACTCCTCTTTGTGGGTTCTCGACATGACATTATGTTGATAGCGCAACCTCCCTTCATAAAAGTCGAGGCATTTTTCCTTCCTGCTTCTGCAGGACTATTAGAAATATCATGACTCCTCGCTCTTCAGGGCCGCATCGTTTTCATCCCATGCCGCTGTTTTATTGCTATCATTTCAGCTTCCACGAATGCATTAATTACGCCAGTTATTATGCTTTTCGAGGGCGGTAATGGCGTTATCGGTTACTTTGCTTTCCCCCTATATATATGGGGCCTCTTTGTGGTTAGTTCTTCGTTCAAAGTCCCTTCGATATATGCCTTTCCTGCCTTCCCTACCATTTTTCCAGCCTTTGATGCTCTGCAATGTTTGAGGCCTATGGTCTTAAGATCCTATATCGGGCACGCCATGGGCCGGCCCTTGATCTTTTTCTGGCGGGACGGGCTTGTCCCGCTGGGATGTTGCTGTTGTTTCTATTGTTGTTGTTGTTGTTAATGTTGTTATTGTTGGCTTGGTATGGCCACGTAGGAGTTCGATGTCCTCTGACCTGGAGAAAGATTCAGATTATCCACCGCTGCTCAAGAGAGGTCTCGAATTATACACCGCTACTCACCCTCCTTCCTCGGCCTGGCGTATTACACCCTTTTTTGATTTCAGGGGGCGTAGTGATGGTCTCAACTCAGTCGTTGCCTCCTGGACCGAGGTAACATCTCGAGAAGTAAGCATGCTGGCGGAGGCTGTGCTAGACGAATTTTTCACCCAGCCACTTCTCGCCTTCTTCTAGTATCCCTCTCGTCATTTTACTCTTCTCCCGGCTTCCTTTTGAAGATGCCAATACGGGAAGATTAGGATGAGATCCCTGTTAGGGGCGTACTTGGAAGATATTGTCTTTGAGGTCATACGACTGGAAGGACGACTTCAGAGGCGCTACACGTAGGATGCTCCCTTGGACTTGCATATTACCTGTATCTTCTCCCCTTTTTATTTTTTTGTAAAAGATCTTTTGCGGGCTTTTGTAATCATGTAAGATGCAATTGTATATAAGGATTTCTATGAATATAAATATGTTTTTTCCGGGCTTCTGCTTTCAATCCTTGCCTTTTGATATATTCTTATGCCTTTCAAAAGTCTTTATTTGTTGTCAACCGCTGGCGTCTGCTTCGGATGGAAGCATTTTCCCGAATCCCTTGTTGGTCGGTGTGGCTTTCTCTAAGCCCGATAAATACCTCCAGTGAGCTTAAGCCGACCCGATATATTCAGGCCGTCGAGTCCCTCGGATTATGTGGAGATAATTGATGGTATCTTGGGTTCCTTGGGAAAGGCGTTGAGAGAAAATTATATTCTTAAGCATGTGAGGGTCCCTTCCGGACCATAGATAGCCCTTTGGAACATATGTGTTTGACTTTAGTTCAGGGAGTCGCCCATGCCGGGGCGTCATTTTGATTTTGGTTGGAGCTTTTGACCAATGTGAAACGGTCTTGCAAAGGACCCTTTGTATTCCGCATGGGATAAGCAACTTTGGATCGTCGGGTCCTTACCTTGAAGATGTGGGTGGTGTCTTTGGACTCCGTGGCGGTCTTTTAGGAGGAGGTTTGCTGATTTCTTTCGGCAGTGGCCTTTGTGTGTCGGTCTTGTGTTGGCGAAGGAGTTGCTTATTCTTTTTGGGGCTTTGCCGTGACGGAGCCGGGGAGTTGACTTATAGCTCCGGTGCTAGGGATGATGACTTTTGAACTTGTTGTTGTTTTTAAATATAATGTGAGGCTGCCTCTGACTGCTTTAGAGGGAAGTCGAAGGCTACAGCCAATAGTCGTTTGCTTGGGGAAGGAGCATATCTGATTTCGGGCGAGTTATCCCTTTCGGTGTTGGCCACTGACGTTGCTCCCCCAAAACCTTCTATCACTTGTTTAGAGGGATAAGGAGATGTCCTGTCGTGGTGTATCTCGTGCTTTCCTTCTTGTTCCTGAAACTTCCTTTCGTAGCCTTGTAATGGCCTTAGATCCGGGCTTGTTTGGGACTCGAGCCTCGGATAATTTCTGGCCAGACCTACAAAAATTATGTCTAGTGGAGAAGGTATCTTGCAGTGCATGCTCTGTCGCTTTCCGCCCTTAGGGCTGGTTTTCCTTTTTTTTGATGTACTAGTTGTAGTAAAAAGCGGACGTTTCAGATTACCTTAAGGTCGGTGCCGTCTGTGCTGGATTTACTTGTGGGGAGCTAAGAGCTCAAGTGCAGGTTCAAGCTATAGAGGAGATGAGTGCTTCGGCTAGGATCCCTGCCTTCGAGGTTCAACTCAACTTGATCCATGATAATGCCACGGCTCAGGTGGATATAATCGAGAGACATGAGTCTGAGCTCTCGAAGGTCAGGGACGAGATAATCGATGCCTGGGCAAAAGTGGCATTAAGCCAAACCAGGGTTGATCGCGAGATAGAGATTTGCATAAAGGAAGCTCCTGACGCTCAAACCGAGTTGTGGCGGGCCCTTGATCGCGAGAAGAGGATCGAAGAATATGTTCGTTGCGGATCCTGGAGAGAGGTATTCGAGGAAGCTGAAGCAAGAGCCCTCAATCTTTCGGAGGAGTTGGCCCAAGCAAGGGTGGATGAGGGCGACGCTCGGTCACTCCTTGTGGATGTTGCAGAAGGCGATCTTGACGAGCTGTAGTCCTTTGGCGCAAAATAGACGTTCCCTCATTTTGTAACATTGTTTCTGGCACGCAGGGCATTTTTTTTTGTTGCTACTTTTGATCGTGTAGACCGGTTTTGTAACTAGTCCCCGAGTTCCACTACGGCTCGAGCTTTGATTGGTCCCCCGGCTCCTGTCTACCTTCATGGGCGGAGGGTGGTGACCCTTTGTGCACCTAGGCCGAAGCGATTTTGCAGATGTGCGGCCCGGGGATTTGCCTTGATTGTCGATAGCATCGTTTGGGCTCTCCCTTTAGGCATATTTGCTGTTGAATCGTTCTCGGGTTCAGTCTCTGAGTATCTCGAGATACATCAGGCGGAGTGGATAAGCCGAAATAGCCTCCAACTGGATGGCCCAATGATTGAAGGGTAACTATAAACACAATTTTTTGTGGCCTTCGCAGAGGAGTATTTCGATCAGGCCGGTGCAGGGGGCTCCTTTTCCTGGAAGAATTGGCTTCGGCCAAGAGGAAAATCGCAGAGCTTGGTTGACGTTTGTTGAGGCCGTAAAAGGTGAACTTCGACAAGCTATACTCTTTTCAGCGTAGGGCGTAGACTTGACCATTTTGTTTTTGATATGGTCTTGGGGTGCCTGCAGATGGAGAGGGCACCCTTCGTGCATAATATATATATATATATATATATATGAGAAAGGGTTTGGAGTTTTGTTTCTTCGATACCTTTATTGTTTTTGATCGGGCGGGGCAAAAGGTAGCGGCATATTTTGTTGTTAGGGCCGAGCTGAAGAGGGCCTTTAAACGTGCAGGCAGTAGTAGGGAATATGAGAGATGTAGATCCCGGAGGGGGACCCTCGAAGAGATTCCTGCCAGAGGCTTCGATCTCTTGGAGGAGATCGGACATGCCAAGGGAGCGGATTTTGACGCCAAGTTTCTGATATCTGATGAGGAGGAGGAGGCCGTTGGATCGTAGCATATGACGCAGGCCGGGATTGTGCCCTGTTATTGACATGTAATAATAAGAAAGGGGGGAACCCCGAAACTTGTAATTTCTGTATTTCTGCTTGCTGGAGTTTTTTTTTACCGGACCGATTCAATCCTGCAACAGCCTTTAGGCTCATATTTTTTGACTACCTTCGATATCAGTCTCCGAGTCAGGATCTGACTCGAGCTTATCTTACCCTCGAGCCTGTTTGGGCTGGCGATAATGGTTTTTATTTTTTTCCCTTGGTCGCTTGGCGATCTTTCGGGTCCAGTCTCCGAGTCGCGTTGCGATTCGAGCTGTAATTGACCCTTTGATCTTTCCGGAGGCTCCAGTTAGAGATAGTAGCATCGATGTCACACTACAGAGAATATTATGATTTTTGGGCCAAGTTTCTGAGTCGCATTGCGACTCGAGCCGTAATCGACCCTTGAGTCTCATTTGAGCTCTTGGCCAGCAATGGTGGCCTTTCTGTTGCTTGGTCACTGAGACCTTTTAGTGTGAGGCCCGGAGGCTTTGTTTTGTTAACTATTTTGGATCCGATCTCCAAATCGGGGTACGATTCGAGCTCACTTTAATCCTCAAGTTGTCAATTTTCAAGCTGGTGAAAATGGCTCTTACATTGTATGGTCGTAGAGACCTTTTGATGTGAGGCCCAGAGGCTTGCTTAGCTGGCGACAATGGCACTTACGTTGTATGGTCGTAGAGACCTTTTGATGCGAGGCCAAGAGGCTTTTTGTAGGCTTTGTTTCCTCTCGTTAAGGTCTTATTGAGTATTTTTCCTAACCTGTCATCAGTTCTGAAAGAACCTCGATTTCAAGTCATAGTCGGCGATGTTTTGAGCACCTTAGAAGGTTCATAGCTCATAGGTCGAGTAGATCGACGCTTTTGTAATTTTGGAGCCGACGTTGTCAGGACTTATTTTTTGCCTGTTGAGGGAAGCTTGTGTTTAACCGGTTCTTTCCGAAGTAGATTCGGAGGATTTTTTAGCGATAGTCGGGCGTCCCCGAGTTGCATTTTTGGGGCTATAGCAGTCGTTTTGACCAAAGTCATGTGCGTTTGGCCGGGGCCATTTTTGATCCTGAGAAGTAGTTTTAGGTATCTACACCGAGGGTAGGCCCTTTAAGGATTCTTACAACTGCGACGTATAGCCTAAACTACGGGATTTTTCAAGCTTGTTAAGGTCTTACAGTTTACCATGCCTGTTGAGGTCTTACAGCGTATGGAGAATAGATCTGGTTTTGCCGAGGCTGCCTGTTAGGGTCTTACAATTTTGGATTTTCCAGCACGTGGCGATTGGCGATAGCCTCCGAGTCATCGATTTTGCTTGAAGATAGCTTCTCGTGAGCTCAGAGTTATTTTTCGGGGGCTTCATGATCCCGGAGTTCCGACCCTGGGTTCGCGCAAGTTGTCGAATTGCTCATATTGAGTCTTTGATTACATCAGATCAGATTAGGCTTAAATGCCGCCTTTTGTAAATTTGGAGCCATATCGCGAGGGCTTCGTGAGCTCGGAGTTGCACTACGAGGGCTTGGTGAGCCCGACGTTTTGACCCTGGGGTCATTCGGATATCGGATTTTTTATGTCTCCAAGTGCCTCGGGACGTATTTCATGGAGTTGTCTCTACCGGGAGTGTGCTGCGATTTGTTTCTTTTTGGAGAGCAAGGCGTTGCAGATATACTCTGATCCATTGATGCGGTATATGTGCTATCGCGCTAAATCGACTGGCTCTTAGGCCAAGTCGGGTTGTTTTGATGATTTTCATGTTGCTTTATTCTTGATTAGGAGCCTTTTTCTTTTCTCATTAAAGAAGGGGGGTATTTTCTATTGCCCGATATAATAATACATGTTCTCGTCTTAGCCAGGTTAGGCTATATTGGCCGTTTTGGTCTGGTACATCATTCTCCCATAGGGATCTTTGTTCGGAGCTCCCATGAGTTCGGTGGATTTCAGGGAGAATGCTCCTAGCTACTTTTGAAAGTTTGCCGTAAGGATGGCTTCGAGCGATTCTGTGGAGTTTCTCTCCTGATAGCTTCGCGGGCGTTGCCTCATTAAAAACCTTGCCGGTAAAATCCCTTCTTATTTTTGGGATAAAAAACTCGGTCCAAGGAAAATAGTGGAACGGGCGCACCCTTTTTAGGAGGTTTCGAGGTCTTCGAACAGTGCCAGTGTCTCAATGTCTTCGGTCGAGTACCTGCACGAGGGTTAATGTCTATCTTGAAAATAAAATAAAAAAATGGTGGTACCTTGGGACGAGATACGTAGGTAGCGCTATGGAGCTGACTTGTTTCGATTGCCCGAGTTCGGGTATGTGATGCAGGTTTTATTTTTGCATTTTGTCAAACCTGACCGGTGTTGAGACATGATTCGCCTATGGGCTTATTCGTAGGTGGAGGTACGGGGGCCGAGAGTGCGTCGTGTATGGAAAATATTTCTCTTGCCACATGTTGCTCTCCGTAAACGGTTTTAATTCCGTCCTTTATTGGGAATTTTATCATCTGGTGGAGGGTGGATGGTACTGCTCTCATACAATATATCCATGGTCGTAGGAACAAGGTGTTGTATCTCATATCTCCCTCGATGACATGGAACTTGGTGTTTTGGGTTGTGCTGGCCACGGTGATGGGTATGATGATCTCCCCTTTTGTTGTTTCGCTCGCCATGTTGAACTCGTTGAGGACTCGAGTGGCAGGAACGATCCGTTTAGTTAAACCGAGCTGTTCTACCATCCTTGACTTGATAATATTGGCCGAGCTACCTGGATCCACGAGTACACGTTTTATTTGAAAAGAATTTACAAGAAAGGAAATTACCAGAGCGTCGCTGTGGGGTTGAGATAGGGCATCTATGTCTTCTTCACTGAAGGTAAGGGCGTACTCAGAGATATATCCCCGAGTCTATTTCTCCCTGGTGATGGATATTTTTATTTTCCCTATCATGGGTTCCTGCGGGGTATGGGCGCCCCCCATGATCATGTGAATGACGTATTGTGGTTCGTTTACTTCGTTCTTCTTGATTGCCTCCCTGTTTCAAAACTGATTTTTGGCCTGATCGCTGAGGAATTCCCGGAGGTGCCCTTTGTTGAGTAGTCGGGCTACTTCTTCTCGTAGTTGATGGAAATCCTTGGTCCAGTGGCCGTGTGTGTTGTGGAACTCGCACGTCAAGTTTTAATTTCTCTGCGAAGGGTCTGACTACACTGGTCTGGGTCATTTTGCATCCCAGATTTTGCTGATAGCGAACACGATATCTGATACATCGACGCTAAAGTTGTATTCCGATAAGTGGGGTGCGTTAACTGGTGCCATGCTTTGGTCAAATCTAGTCCTGTTGATGATCCCCCGAGGATCCTGTCCTCGATCGATCCTTCTATCATTGCGGGGCAGGTTGTGCCTTTGGACATTCCTTCTGTCTTCGAGGTACGATTGATACCTTTCTTTGCTTGGCTTCGTTTCTTTTGCAAGGAGTCTGTTTGGGTATACTGAGTCCGACGGGGCCCCCAGCTGGTCATCCTCTGCCCTGATCTTCGATTGGTACCGGTTGTGGACGTTTGACCAGGTCACGGCCGGGTATTCGATCAAATTTTGTTTCAGCTATTTCGAAGCCATTGAGCTTCGTTCGTTTAGGCCTTGGGTGAAGGCTTGCACCGCCCAATCATCGGAGACCGACGGTAGCTCCATTTGCTCCATCTGGCATCGGGACACAAATTCCCCCAGCATCTCGTTTTCCCTCTGCTTGATTTTTAAAATGTCAGACTTCCTTGTCGCTACTTTAATCGCTCCGGCGTGTGCTTTTACAAAATAGTCTTCTAACATAGCAAACGAATCTATGGAGTCAAAGTTTTTCTCCCAATTTTTCAGTTGTACGGATTCAATCTTGTCACTCTTTATGTTCTTACCCTTTACTGCACAGGTATACATAGTGGCGTGCTCGTTGAGGTCGAAGGTGTCGTTGTACTTAGGGAGTTCCGGCATTCTGAACTTCTTCGGGATAGGTTTTTGTGCTTCTTCTTCGGGGAATGGCCTTTGAATGAATTTCTTCGAATCTAAACCCTTAAGGACCGGAGGAGCGCCCGAGATCTGATCGACCCTAGAGTTATAGGTCTCGACCCTTTTATCGTTGGCTGCGATCATTTTCCCTCCCAATTCGATCCTTTTGGTGAGGTCCTCAAGCATTTTTACGATGGCGGGGTCAACCACTGACCCGTTGTTTCTTGATCTTTTGAGTACTCGTTTGGCAGGGGGAGCTGTGTCTGGTGCCACTGTACTGGGGGTTCTTGGATGGCTTTGCAGCTGACCGATGGCTAGTTGTTGGGCCTGTAACATTTCAAAGATAACATGAAGACTAACTTCCTGTTCTTCTCGGGATGGGGTCCTTTTGCCCTTCCTGTTGGTCGTTGCGTCATACGCTTCTGTCGGTGTAAGATATTTCGTCCACTCGCTGAGCGTCCTGCGAGTCCGCGTCCACTAGGATTGTCCGGGGATGCCGTCAGGATTCTGTGGAGGTGCTCCGACGGCCGGGAGGGCCACACCGTTTTCCCCGTGGTCTACGAGGTTGTTGTTATCGACTCTGTTTATCGACCCAGACATTTTGGCCTGCAATCAAAGAGCTCTCGGGCAATAAAAAGTGTGAAAGATATTGTGCATTCGAGTGACAAAACTAACAAGAGAATAATCACTATTATTTTTAGCCCACACAGTGGGCGCCAAACTGTTTACCGTGAAAATGGTAACAATAATTAAATTTGTAAATGAGATTCTAAAAATATATGATCTATTCCCGAGCTAGTTTGTGAGGGTGGTTAGTGCTAAAACGTGAAGTAAAATGGTAGAGATTGAGTTAATCAAAGCAGTAATCGAACCAGTAAGGGGACGTTTCCCTAGCGTAGAGCATGCCAGTAGGTACCTCAGAGCCGGGCCTCGAGCCTATCTCGGGATTATCAAGGGTAATTGGGAAGGGGATAACAAGTAAAGATATAGATAAGAAAGTCTTTATACGCTCAATCTTAAGCTAAATAATAAAGAACAAGTGAAGAACATTAAAGTGATAGGGCGATCTCGGGATATGCTTATTTAACAAACCAAGGGAATAGCTATCAATCGATATGACTTAGAACCAGAGAGAGATTTAGAGAAAAAGGGAGAGAGAATGTTATTGCTTTCTTTGTAAGACGGTTGGAGATAGCTACAAGGTGTTGGTGACCCTTTTTTTTTTTATAGAAAAAGAGGCGTCCCAACTTAGTACGGAATACATAATACAATAAAAGAATGAGATGTGACAGCCCATTTTTCTTATGCTGTAGGAGGACTGTTATTGAGTCGTTTAGACAAATCTCGTAGACCCCGGATACATCTTTTGGGGAATATCTTTGCCCATCAGGGTCTTGGCCGATGCCCGATATGGTCAAGGCATTGGTAGATCTCGAGGGAAGCAACTGAACCGAGATCCTGTGCCTTCGGAATTTATTCTTTGAAGCATTATGTCGAGGGAAAATCGGTCTCCTGATTTCCCCGCACACAGTAATAGTGAACAGTTATAGCTAAGCCTTAGTTCTTTGTGAGATTCGACTCCAGACTTATAAATCAGATTATATTTGCAACGGAACGCTTAGTCTTTTTTATAAGGCATAGTTGGGCGTGATCATATTTTGGCGCCGTTGCCAGGGAACTAACGGTATAGCTGTAGGTGTACATATTTCTAGGTTGCACGTTTGAACTTTTATTTTTGTTTTCTTGTATTTGATTTTTTTTCGATTTGAGAGACATGGCATCTTGGAATTATGAGAGTTTTGATGTTGGTAATTCTACTTTTGATCCCCCTTATACATATAGTGGAGGAAACCACCCATGGCAAAATTATCAAAATATTTTTGAGAGCGAGTTTTGTGCACCAAATCAATCTTATGTGTGGGATGTGTGGTGGTCGAGATGGTCACTTCCATGGTTGTGCTTATATTTATTATCTTCCCCCAACCCCTTACTATGATGGTTCTACTTTTTCTTGTGAGGATAACAGGAACAAAGAACCTAGGGAAGCTGACCTAAAGGAGATCAAAGATAAATTAAAGTGCCATGTGGAACAATATGATGAGAAACCACGGCATATACAAAGGCAAGAGGCAACTATTCACAACTTGGAGGCTCAAGCGAATAAACTAATTGAACCTTGTAAAGTACAACAAGTTGACATTGTGGATAGTAGCCAATATGAGTATGAATTGGCTGCAAAAATTGCTATTATACTGGAGGATTTAAAAAAATATGGGGAGGAATAGAGGAGAATGCCAGAGTAGAACACCAACAATCAATCGAACTAGATTTTGAGGATACCCATGTCGTAGAAGAGAAACTAGATTTGACCAAGGATATTGAGGATACATATTTAGTTGACTCTAGTATCATTGATATTGAGGATGTTGACAATCTCAATGTTCATGTAGTTGAGCGCATTGGTCCACACTCCAAGAATTTTTTACACATTGTATTTGGATGATAATATGGAAATAGGGTCGTCCAAGCCACTTGAGGAGTCAAGGGATGAGGAACAAGGCGCCGACATTCTGGAATTTTTCTTGCCAGAAAATAAGGATTACAAACCTCATGTAAAGGCCAAGAAGTGCAGAATGTTATTAGTTTCTTGGGCATGTTAGATTTGTTCCTCTACCCCTGGAGCATATCCAAAAACTTGATGTCAAATTGGGCGTCCAATTCATAAGTTCGAAGTGGAGACAGAAAGTGATTCACATCGTACCGTGACGTTAAATCAAGCACTTGTTGGGAGGCAACCCAGCTTTACTAATTTCTTTTATTTTTTATTTTTTTTGTTATTGTATTATTTTTGTAGTATCGATTTTTGATTTTCTAGGAGAATGGAAAGCAAAGCTATTGGAAGGATGCACCAACAAACCAGATAGTTGGAACAAAGTGTGAGGTACCCGCACGAAGGACCAAGCCTGGGAGAAGTCTGAGTACACCATGAGCTGCTAGTGCTTCGTCCTTTGGCCTAACAGGGAGTTTTTTTTATCCTCTTATTAATTATGGTGTGCATTGGGAGCAATGCACAATTTTAAGTGCGGGTTAGGAGATTGTCTGGGTGACTTTCTATGCTATTTTAGTTGTATTAGTTTAATTAATTATTTTTTTCCCTTGATTTTTCTTTGTGCCGCGGTTCTTTTTTAAGGGTTTTGTTTGAACTGCCTGTAGTTAGTTTTTTTAGGGAGTAGGAGCTAGTGTGAGATGAATTGAATTGAAGCAATATCTCTTGACTTTGTTATGACTTGAGAATAGTGCGTACTTTGGTTGTGACACTTAGGCTCAGTTTTGGACTTTTGTATCTGCTGAAGCTTTATCAAGAGGTCTCAATGCTTTACACCACAACTTGTATTTTTGTGGGTTTGGACTGCCAAAATGGAGCCCCAAGATTAATCATCTTTCATATGCAGATGATACTATCATCTTCTCTTCTTCTGATGCTATTTCATTAAGGTTGATTATGGAGGTGCTAATGGCATATGAGTATGCTTCTGGACAACTTATCAATAAGGGGAAATCTGTAGTATACATGCATCATTTAACAGATATGGAGGTTGTAAACAAAGTGCAGAGGATAACAGGTATTAGCAGGCAGGACTTCCCTTTCACCTACCTTGTGTGCCCCATATTCTATGCTAGGAGGAAGATGGAATTTTATCAAGATGTTATGAAAAAGGTGCTGGATAAGTTGCAATCATGGCAAGGGAAATTGTTATCAATTGGAGGTCGGGCAGTTTTAATTACTCACGTACTTCAAGGCATTCCTATTCATCTACTTTCAGTAGTGAATCCACCAGTTTTTGTCATCAATAAGCTCCACAAAATGTTTGCTCAGTTTTTCTGGAGCAATGCTATAGGAGTAAAGGCAAGGCATTGGGCATCCTGCGACACCTTATGCTTACCTAAAGAGGAAGGAGGGGCTGGATTCCGATCACTACATGATGTGTTAACGGCCTTATTTTGCAAGTTATGGTGGAAGTTCAGAACAAAACCAACTCTTTGGAGTTCATTCATGTGCCAAAAATATTGTAAAAAAATGAATGTGATGGTGGTGCCATGGATATATGGTTCTCATATTTGGAGGAAAATGTTTGAGTGTAGGGATGCTATTGAGCAACAAATAATCTGGCAAACAAGAATGGGGTCATCACTTTTTTGGTTTGACAACTGGACAGGGTTGGGTGGATTGTATTTTGCAACTCCACCAGATTTCTACTGTGACGAGTCAATCCATAATGTTTATAATGTAGTACTAGAAGATGCATGGGATGGAACCAGATTAATGCAGATATTGCCTAAGGCTTAGCCACTCATATTATTGATAATATCAAACCTCCAGCTCTTTCTGATGAATTAGATAAACCGTTCTGGATGATGGAACCTAAAGGCAACTTCCCTGTAAAATCAGCTTGGGATTATGTGAGAAGGAGAATGGATCATAATGTTGTGTTCACAAAAATTTGGGTCAAGGGATTGCCTTTCAAGATTGCCTTTTTTAGGTGGAAATTTTGGAAGGGAAGGATTCCTCTAGATGATTTCTTTAAGAGATTGGGTTATTTTTTACCCTCCAGATGCTGGTGCTGCAGAAAAACTGAAGAAGAGACTATGTCACATGTATTTTCAAGTCATTTGCAGCACACACAGTGTGGTATTACTTCATGGCAAACGCAAGAATCTCAATAACTGGTTTGACATTGAAGCAGGAAATAGTCAAATGTTGGACAGTACAAGTTGTAACTCGACTAGAGCCTATTTTCCATGCTTTGCCTTCGATCATTTTGTGGGAGTTGTGGAAGAGGAGAAACTGTTACAAACATGGAGAAGTGGTTACTATTAGTAGGGTTATATACCAGGTTTCTACAACTCTTCAATCTCTAGTTAAACTCAAAAAACCAAACATAAATCATGTCCCTCATAAGTGGCCTGGCCTTCTGAAAATGATGGAACAATATATGCCCAAACTAAAGGTCACAAGGGTACTTTGGGAGTTACCAGAACAGGAATGGGTAAAGGTGAATTCAAACGGGGCATCGAGGGGAAATCCAGGTAGAAGCTCCATTTGTTTTGTCATACGCGATAGTGAGGGAGATGTGAGATATGCAAGAGGGAAAGAAATTCAGAAGGGGACTAATATGGAAGCTGAAGCCACAACTATTCTTGAGGCAATAAGAACCTGTGTGCAGCAAGGTTATACCAACATTCACATCCAAACAGACTCATTGCTTCTGAAAAATGTGATAGATGGTATATGGGATCTACCTTGGGCAATAGAGGCATATGTTTAGGAGATCAAACAGTATATGGCAAAATGTAATTGCACGGTGTCACACATTATGAGGGAAGGGAATAAATTGGCCGATTTTTTAGCAAACCATGCACTAGACCATGGAGATCATGAGGCTTTCAATTTCCAGCAACTGCAGATATAAGGGAGGAGGATTTTTAATAGTGACAAGCTTTAATATCCTTACCTTCGCATACGAGTAGAAAGAAAAAGGTTAAGAGTGGATATGCATAACAAAATCATGGGGAAAGGATCAAGGAAGGAAGGACCAGGAGAAATACCACTCAACCGTTTTTTTGTAGGGAACTATAACAAAGATATGCCATACCTATTGTCGAACCTCCAATTGGTGGTATTAGTACACTGTAATCAATCCAGTGAAGGAAAGACATGGGTAGACTCGGACATAGCAATAAGGAGAGTAATGAATAATGTTGATGCCCATACTTTTACTGATAACGACCACTTGCTTCAACAAATGTCCCTCAGTATACTGAAAGCAATGACATATACTGGGAATCACCATCAGTTCTCACAATGTTCACTTCAGCGACAACTAGAGACAATCTCTGCGAAAGTACAAAAGCACACTGATAATCGAGCTCAACAAGAATGGATAAAGTCATTGGATATACAACCATCATGGGAGACTAAGCGTGACTTCGAGAAAAAGCTAGGCATTAAACAAATGCTATCACAACTTTTTATGGTTTTATTTCATGCCTGGTCCATTGGAAATGTAATAATGGGAACGAATACCAACACATCCAAACAAAGAAACACATTTCTTAATGAAAAAGGCTGCAAGTCATATATGACAACATTACAGGAAAGCGTGCAAATACAAGGTGGCCAATATTGCTTGAAATTACAAAAAGCCATATGCAACAAAGGAGAAAAATCTGAGGATTTAATGTGGAATCGAATGCATCAGGAAATATGCAACAGATTTATGCACGCATTTGTGATAAATATGCTGAGCAACTGTCAGGGCTATATTCTGTGCACTACTGCTTTATTATGACTTTTTCTTTCAACAATGTTGCCTACAGCTGAACGCTTTGATACAACATTGGAGTGTACCCTCCTCATCTTGGACATACTACGGCAACAAAAAGAAATGGCTCATACTTCAATCCCAAGGGATGCAACTGGAAAATAGGACAAAGGCCAAAATGTTAGCAATGCACGACACATTATCACTAGACATGCTACAAAAGAATAGTCAAAAACTCCACTATATGCGACAGTTAAGACGAAGCCTAAAAAGTATAATTCAAAAGATTATACATCATCACATTAGGTGCTTTTTTTAGTATGCAAATTGTACTATCAATGTTGAGTATTATGCTAAACATTGGTAATAGGATTTATGTGGCACTCATCTTTTACTACTTTCATCGTTTAAGACCACCTGAATTTTTGTAATTGTTGTAATTTTTTACTTTTGATTTCTATATATAAAAACTATCCCTAGGCGCTTGCCTAGTGGTTTGCCAAAAAAAATTATACATATGTAAGATTATTTGAATTTTGTTTCCTTTCTTTCCTTTTCGCTATTTTGAAATTTAATTAATTGTTATAAATAGAGTTCTATTTATGGTTAATGTCTATATTTAGAGAGATTCTAAGGTTTATTACTTGGTGGCTAAGTCACCATCTCCCTATAAATAGAGGATTCTATTCCATTATAATTCATCCCAAAATCAATAAGAACTCTCTCTCTCTCAACTTTTGTCTGCAATGTTCTTCTTCCTCTTTTATTGTTTCATTACACGTTATCAGCACGGGACTCTAACCAATTGAGTAGAAGCTTTGGGATTGAGCATAATCATTGTCAATTGTTCCATGAACTTCCTTTACGACTAAATTCTGGATTTAAGGTAAGTATTTTACCGTATTTTTCTCTTCTATTCTATACTTTGATTTTAAATACAAGTAAAGAAAATAAATTTTGATTATAACTCTAATGTAGTTAGTAAGAAATTATAACCACTCGAAGTGGTAAAATTTCTATGTCTTGCCATGATAAAAGTCATGTATGATCGTGAGCACAAGAAGTGAAAACTCGTCCCATTGAATTTGCTCCATTCACATTCCCTTAAGAGAATGTGATAGCATATGTGATAAGTCTAAAAGAAGACAAAATTATTACCGTGAAGGTATCAATGGATGTGGACGTGGCAATAGACAAAATTATAATCGTCATCATTGTGATAATGAGAATAATAAGGATTCTCAAAATAATCCTTCACTCTGTGAAAGTAATATTTGTCATCGATTTGACATGAGATTTTATTAAGCACATATAGATGATTATGGTCCATTCATGATGTAAATGTGACAACATTTGATTTATGAGTACATATTCATTCTTGGAAGAATATGAATGTGCTAGTGGTAGTGAATATATCACACTCACCTTTAGAAGGAGGTTTGAGATGATATAAGAAAATAAAGTCATTATTATGGCATAAATGGTCATTGGTCATGTACAAAACTTGTTGCGGCAAAACGCACACGCAAGTATACGCGGTCGTCAAGTAATAAAGTGACTAAAAGTCGGATGTCGAACCCACGAGGACTTATGATTAACTATTAACTAAATTAGACTATCTTAATTATCTATACAATAATTAAACCTAGAAGTATTTAATTCTAAACTAATTAAAATAAATAAAAATAAATAATGAACTTTGGACAGAGAATGAGCAGATTTTTATGATATCAATGTAATGAAAACGATCTAGGGTTATGGACTATCTAACATTCCTATTGTATTCTTCAATTGAATTGACTAACTAATTTATCTAGTTTATTGGTTAACAGGGTTAATATTGCTCATAAGAATTTGTTGAGTTCTTACTCGTCTATTCAAGATAACCTAATGCCTATATGTCTATGGAATTAGAATCAACAAGAACGCATTTATAATTCCTGTAAATCAACCAAGCAAGACAATTAGGTATATGTCTGTCCTAACCGCGAATCCGTTCCCCGATCTCAAGGTTCAAGAACTTCCTCTATTCAATCATATATGCAATCTAGAATTCCTACTTTCGAATTCAATTCTAGATTCGTAGATAGTATTCAATTGGTAATCAATCAATCAAATAATTAAGTGCAGGATTGAATAAATAAGCCAATATGATAAACTAAGAAATCAAAATCAATATTCGAATAACAATAGTCATGAAAGAACCACAACCCTAGAACGTGAAGTTTAGCTCCACATAGACATGGTAGCAAAACAAAAAGTCATACAAAGAAACATAAAAAGACTAAGTTGGTGGAAGAAAAGATGAAACCCGACCTCCACGGTGGCTCTATGCTTGTGTTTTCCTCTCAAAAACGTCCTCCTCCCCTCAAAATACCCTTTTTCCATGTATATATACCAAGTAGGGTTCGGCCCAAACAATTACACCTTCTCCAATGTGAAAAAGGGATACTTTTCCCGGGTTTGACTAGCGCGATCGCGCTAGCGGTCGCGCTAGTGGTCCAGTGTTATGCCTCACGAGCGCGACTTGAGCGCGATCGGGCTATTGACCCGCATTTTTCACCCTGTTACGTTTTGAATTTGGGAGATCGCGCTAGTGGTCTAGTGTTATGCCTGACGAGCGCGACTTGAGCGCGATCGGGCTATTGACCCGTATTTTTCACCCTGTTACGTTTTGAATTTGGGAAAATATAAAACATTAAAGTTGTAGCCCTTTGATTTATCTTTCCAACCATATATTGTAGAGCCCAAATGGAGTTCGGAGCAAAAGGTTATATCTATCTTACTAGACAGTGCACAATATCCCTACTAGAGTCTTCGTTTGTTCTAACTATCATCCGTTGACCCCCAAACACGATCCCGGCTTAATTACTTGAATTTTACTCAAAATGTAAAGCTCAAAATCACTTGAATTCATTTTATAACATCTATATACCTCGGAATCACTCATGCAAGGCATAAAACACACCGTTAGTGCAAAATACCAGCGATTAAAGCGTAAACTTAACTAAAGTGCAGTAAATTAGAGTGTAATAATCGACAAAAATACATAACTATAGCATATCATCAATACCCCACACTTAAACGTTGCTCATCCTCGAGTCAACCAACAGTTTACACTATCCATGAGCACTTAATATATTCGAAGCGCACTACACCATTGATTATGGTTGATAGCAACAATTAAATTCTAGCATATGCAATCATCATACACTTCCCTTTACTTATGTCATTCTTCAAAAATTATTTACAACAAAGACAACATGCTCACAACAATCCTAGCCTCAAAAACCGACTTAATGTCACGATGCACTCATGGCTTGAATACCCAACGTCGTAGAGAAGTCTGATAATGTTACCTATCCCTCATGAAACCATGTGCCCTCAAAACAAGAACAAGAGAGCAAGTTCAATCCACACACTCGAATCTCATGATCAAATATATTTTAATGAATCATATATATCAAAGAAAATCACTCACTCTCACAAAGAAGTCACATGCATGCAGTTAGTACCATAGGCTTGCCCATAATGTAAATCTCTACTAATGTAAGCTCGTTCGATCTAAAATCAATTAGGACTTTTTCATGGTTGTAATGTGGGCTAAGGGATGGGTAGGATATATTTAGGAATAGAAACTAACCCTCCTAAGCACTTTAACACATCACATAATTAACTTTAAGCACAAATTCTTCAATCTCACAAATAATATCACCCCCAAAAATGTTTCCTTCTTCTTTAAGCACTATATTAATTCATACCCACTATCAAGAACAAGACAACAATTTATTCATCTATATTTTTCCTTCTCTTTTGCTATCAGATTTTCCTTCTTTTATTTTGCTTTTTCAACTTCCCCTAGTGGTGTATTTTTTACAAAAATAAGTGCACCCTTCTTTTTTTCATTGGTTCCACTCAAAAGTCATCCCGCGCAAGTCCCTTATTACTTCTTTTAGCGTTCATTTCATAATTAAAGTGCTTTAAGAGGTAAAAAGATCAAAATAATATTAATGAAGAACAAAAAGGATATAGGCTTGTAATGTGGGTGCCAAATAAAAGACTATATACTCAAAAGGTTTAACTAGGGATAGATTTTATTTGTGGTAAGCAATTAAGCTCAAAAAGATCAAAGAAAGCCTAAA
>MU735806.1:3562-14350 GCA_026770625.1 Nicotiana glauca
AGTTTGGCTGATCTATTCACTAAGGCATTACCAACCTCAATATTTGAAAAGCTGATATATAAGATTAGAATGCGTCGTCTTCGAGACATTAAGTGATTTTTCATCAGGGGGAGTAACTACACGCTGCACTCTTTTCCTTAACCAAGGTTTTATCCCACTGGATTTTTCTGGTAAGGTTTTTAGTGAGGCAGCAAGCAATACATATTATAAATAACTATGTACATCCCAATATTTTTTTTTGTAAGTTCATAATGAGGCATATTATCTTACATGGACATCTAAGGGGGAGTGTTATGAATAATTTGTACATTGGATACTACATTTGATGCTACATTGGATACTATATTGGATGCCCATATTGTGAATAGTTGAAAGATTAAATTTCCTATTTTATGTCAATCATCTTTACTTTTTATGCCTATAAAAGGCCATGTAATTGCAATGGAAAAATACACCAAAGTGAAAGAACAAAACTCTTCTCCCTTCTTTCTATCTCTTCTTATTTACATTTTACTGCCTTGCTTTTATTTTATAACAGAACTTATGATATTGAATATGGAAGCTTTTATTTTCTAATGTTAAGGTGATGTGAAAAATAAGGATTTTGTAATATGAGTAGAATATGTGAGGAGTTTTATGTAAATGATCTCCTATAATAGATTTCCTAAAGTAATTACTTTTAAGTAACTAAGCTTAATTTTTTCATTAATAATTTCTATGTTTCTCTGCTTTCTTAATTCATATTTAGTTTTTAAAAAAATTCTTAACTTGATAACCATATTCTATTCAATTTAATTGAGATGGAAACTGTCACGATTTCAATCATGACCATTGCCTTTTTTTGTCTTCTGGATTGGGCTGGATTGTCTTTCACTCTATTGGCCAGCTTAGTTCTTATTCCAAAGTCCATATCAGTAGAGTCCATTTGTAAGTACATTAGGTTGAGTCTTATCTTTTATTCCCTAACGATAATGACCTCAATTAAGGACACGTGTTCAATGTCAGTACGAGGTAGTTACATAAATAGCTGTAGCGTAGCTCGTCCTTAAGTATTTAGCTAGTGTTTCATAGTGTATTATTCATCGAATATCAATCAAATTTATCTTTATCTTTATTTTTCTTTCTTCTTTTACCTTTTTAGCCCCCTCTGATCCAAATTATGTAGCTTTCACACTATATTTGGTATCAAAGTATTGGCCTTGGTGCCAATGGTGAACCACTCTCGTAATCCAGCTGGTGATTGATGATTCCTCAAACTGGAGATATAGCTCCAAAGGTTTATGGAAGCTTCAACTAAACTCATGGAACAATTGAGGAAATGCAAAGACAGAATGTTGAATCCACTCAACGTGTGAAAAATTTCGTGAAGGATATGAACCGGAGGGATCATGCTCGTGGGCTTATCCATTCGTTGATAGGAATGTCTATTACACCTCATATTTTCGTACGTAAAAGTATGTCATAAGTAAATTTATGAAAGCCCGCAAATGAAATATTACACCCTGCATTTTCGTACGTTAAAGTATCATCGTAAGTTAACCAACGTAAGCTCAGGAATAAGATTATTTTGAGGCTATAAGTATTATGCTATTTCAAACAAGTGATAAATAAATTTATAAATGGGAGAGGGTAAGCGAATCGAAGAAAATGAGTCGTCGAAGTTTGACCTTTTAGGATAAAATACGGTCTGAGGTATAATACCCGATATTTATGAACTAATGCCATACAAGGTACCACATGACCATGATAGTAAGGTGTATAAAATATGTTAAAAGTATAAGTAATTTGAGATAATTCTTAATTATGTATATAATAAATTAATTATTAGTTTAATAATAGATTAACCATGTAATTAGAGAACCGTAGATAATTAGTTGGTGGGGACAAAACTCCCAACGTGGTAGTAAAAAGGGCTTGGAAATAACGGTTAAGGGTCTGATTTGTCCTTCTACTATTATAAATAAGCCTTATTTATCCTCCGTTTGAGTTTCTTATAAAAAATATCCCTATTGTTATACTTTTGGTTTAAATTTACCCTTCACCCGTTAAATATACCTTACAAGTTTTAATGGACACGTGGCAGCATGTCATTGGACCTGATTAAAAATTTTTTAAAGTATTTTTATTAAAAACTGGAAAATAATTATAAAATAGAAAAAAAAATATTTTTAATAAAATATTTCGTTTTTTTAAAAAACTGAAAAAAATATTTTCAACAAAATATTTTCGTTTTTGATTTTTTTAATTTTTTTAATTTTTTAAAGCATTTCGTTTTATTTCGTTTTTTCAGTTTTTTTAAAAAGTAAAAGTATTTTTGTTTTTTAAAAAAAATAAAATGAAGAAAAAAAATTTCGAAATGCTAATTTGGACACAATAATAATACGGTTAAGCATTTCAAAATATTTTTCTTATTCTTCACAAAAAATTTTGTGCCGTGTCCAAATATTTCAAATTCTTCACAAAAAAATTCGAAATGCTTAACCGTATTATTATTGTGTCCAAATTAGCATTTCGAAATTTTATTCTTATTCTTCACAAAAAATTTTTTGCGTGTCCAAATATTTTCAACAAAAATATTTTTTGTTATTCTTCACAAAAAATTTCGAAATGCTTAACCGTATTATTATTGTGTCCAAATTAGCATTTCGAAATTTTTTTTCTTCATTTTATTTTTTTAAAAAACAAAAATACTTTTACTTTTTAAAAAAACTGAAAAACGAAATAAAATGAAATGCTTTAAAAAACTGGAAAAAAAAATCAAAAACGAAAATATTTTGTTGAAAATATTTTTTTCATTTTTTAAAAAATAAAAATCTTTTATTAAAAATATTTTTTTCTATTTTTATAATTGTTTTCCAGTTTTTAATAAAAATGCTTTAAATTTTTTTTAATCAGGTCCAATGACATGCTGCCATGTGTTCATTAAAAACTTGTAAGGTATATTTAACGGGTGAAGGGTAAATTTAAACCAAAAGTATAACAGTAGGGATATTTTTAATAAGAAACTCAAATGGAGAATAAATAAGGCTTATTTATATTAGTAGAAGGGCAAATCAGACCCTTAACCGTGGAAATAATGACTCTTAAGTTGTATGGTAATGTGGCATATTAGGGGCCTTTAGGCCAAAGCTTAATAATCCTAAAGTGGGGCCCACAAGAACCAACAAATTTAAGAGATCCTTATCTCATTAAGATGATGCTAAGTTTGCTAAAGCTTACGGATGGAAATTTGTTTTGTGATGCTAAGCTTATGGATGGAGTTCAAACAATTTGTTTGAAACTTCGTGATACGATAAAGCGTGAGACTTGCGATTCTAAGGAAGTACGGTGTAATCTTCTCAAGAATATCATATGAATTTTTTCCTACTTTGATCCGCCGTTACGTATTTTCGCAAAGATGCGTGTTAGAGGAATTGTCTAGAGAATTGGCTCAGGAATGTTAAGTCTATCCCTTATTTATTTTTGGCATGATCTATACGATACAAACAAAACGAGCAAATGCACAACTTCCATAAATGACTCTTCTCATAGAAATACTAGAGGTTCGTATTTTATTGTTTCCTCATGTGTCCTACTATTCTATCATCTTTTCACGGGTCTCAGAAAATACGTAAATTGATACAGTTTATTTCATGATATTAATCAAAGGCATAATGATCTTATGACATACAAAGAAATCTTATTAACATATTTCTTATGCATTGTATTTATTTATACATGTACATTGACCCATGACCAAATAGTGTTATATACGCGTATATGTATGTATGTATGTATGTGTGTGTGTGTGTGTATATATATATATGTGTGTGTGTGTGTGTGTGTGTGTGTGAGATAGGTTTTCAATATCTCTGACTTGTGTTTTGATGATCTAACAAACTTAATGTCAAGAACCAGATAGGGAACCTGGCTCACTTGGATTACACTGCATCTAACGGATTCCAGCCAAATGTGAACTTGCTACATCTTCAGAAGGTAGGAACCCAGACAAGGACCTAATACTCTTGTGGGTTCCTCATGGCAGTACAAAGTCAATTGGACACAGCTGGAAACGAAGACTCTACCACACTGCACTATTCCCAGGGCACACTCATTCTCTGATCAACTAAAGTACAACGAGTTTATACAAAACATCATTCAAGTTACTCAACTCGAGATAATCGGAGCAGTGTGCACAAGTACCAGATTAGGAACCTGATCCCTTGGTGCTCCTCTGACAAAAGTACAAGTCAACTATACAACTGGAACACAATTGAAGAGAGTGACTGTCTGCAACAGTACAAAGAGGAACGCAACAAGGACCTGGTCTCTTAGGGTTCTATGACAGAAGTACAAGTCAACTACAGCTGGAAAGCAATTGCAGAAAGTGACTGCCTACAACAATGCGACAGACAGTGCAACAATTAATTCCCATTGAGATTGGACATCACTAAGGATGTCTTGTGTAGTATAAACCTTATGCAAGGCATAAGATTCAGGTTCAACACTTGCAAATACAAAAACGAAAAATTCTCTCAAGTGCTGAAGAACCTCTCTCAAGAAAAAAGCTGCTGCAACCTCAAAGACCTGATCCAAGATTGATCATATCTTAGGTCTTTAGGGTTGTTGAGTCTTTGTTGTGTGTTCTCCAAGATTGATCATATCTTAGAAGCGTTGATTAGGAATCTTTTGTAAATTTGAAAACTCCCTGAGTTTATGTTGTGGCTAGGTTTAGTCATAAGCAAAAGTCTTTATAACCATAGTATGACAAAGTGGCTTGTGGTGGGAACATCAACAAGTTAGTCAAAACCTTTGTAACCGTAGTGTGACAAAGTGGCTTGTGATGGAAATACCACAAGTTAGCTAAATTCTTTGTAACTAGGATAGTTATAGAGTGGCTTGTGATAAGGGCATCGCAAGTTAGTTGAGGTCTTTGCAATAGGTTTATTGTAAAGTGGCTTGTAATAAGGAGATTGCAAGTTAGTGAAGTTAAAAGCCTACAGGTGTAGGTCATGGTTTTTTGATCCCATTGTGTGGGATTTTTCCACGTAAAAATCTTCTGCCTTATGTACATTCAGCTTTACTAGCATTCAGAGCAAAACCCGATAAAGTACCAGGTACTCTACTATTTGGTGGTTTCACACAAACTTAGCAGTGTACCAAACTGATATAGGACCAGATTGCTATATAGTTTGGTTCATCAGTATTTCCAGAGGAAACATATAGAGAATCCGGTTCTCTATATAGTCTGGTGGATGCACAATTTCTAACAAGTGGTATCGGGGCAGGTTTTTCTTATTAGGCTAACACCTAGGAAGGATACTCATGGCTGCTCCACCAACTCTTAAAAGGATAAAACCAAAGAAGGAAAAGTACCGGGTACTCAAAGCTGATAACAATGATTCGAGTGAGGAAGACAGTGACATGGCTTACTTAACCAAAAGGTTTCAGAACATAGTCAGAAGAAATGGAGAAGTGCTAAAAAGGGACAACTCTAATAGATCAAAGAACAATGATCTTTATTACAAGTGTGGAAAGGCTGGACACTTCATGAAAAATTGTCGTCTCTTGAAGCCAGAATTCTCCAAGAACTTCAAGAGAAAAAGATCAGCCGACAATGTGGTGAAACAGGCTTTTGCTTTTAGTGAGTCTGAAGATAAAACTGATGCTGGTGATAGCTCTATGAAGGCAAGTGAAGGCGAGGAAAATGAATATGACCCAGATTTTTCTTTAATGGCTCAATCACATAGTGATGAAGAAGATCACAACAAAGAGGTAAATTTCAGGGATGTTCAGAGAAATCTGAAATCATATTCTCCAAGAAATCTCATGTCTTTAGCTAATGTATTAATCAATGACTTTCATAGTCTTGTGGAGGATAGGGATTCTTTGACCTTAGAATTAGCAGAATCTGCACAAACTAGAGATGACTTAGTGACTGTAGTTACTGACCATAAGAAAACCATTGAAATTTTCAGAAAAGAAAAGAATGATCTTTTGGCAGAAACTACAGACCTAACGGAAACAATAGTGAAACCTTGGACTAAGTTAAAACCTGAAAATTCTGGAAAAGGAAAGGAGATAGCCAATGAGGAACACATTAGGCTTGAAAATGAGTTGAAAGCTGCTAGAACTAGGATATGTGGTGAACTTGAGAAAAATAGGCAGCTTCAAGCTGAATTGAAGAGAGTAAAAAGTGATCTTGAGAAATCTCTCAAGTGGACCTGGTCCTCAGATGTTGTCATTGCCATCTACTTCAACAATAGTGGAAACAGGCAGGGAATCAGGTTTTAAAAGGAGAAAACTCCTTACAACTCTCACAGCAAGTACGTCACAGTTCCTGATAACTGGCCGTGTACCCACTGTGGGAACAATGGGCACTTCAGAGAAAATTGCCAGGCTAAGGCTCAATCTGTTCAGAAAAACAAAGTGCTTACTTACAAAGTGACTACTAACAGGGGACCAGGTACCGCTCGCAAGAAACCAATGTTGCCTGCATGGACTAGAAAAGCCCTTATCCATCCCTTCTATCATAACAAAGGACCCAAACTAGTTTGGGTTCCTAAAACTAACCCATAATTTAGATGTGTAGGGAACGGTGGGAGGAAGCAGACTATAATGGATCATGGACAGTAGATGCTCAAAGCACCTGACTGGAAATACCATGGATTTTCTCTCACAGAAAGCCCTGCAAGGAAGGAATGTACCCTTTGAAAAATGGAAAGAAGGGGTACATTCTAGGTATGGGGAACAAAATAAGGTAGAAGTTCATGTCTAAGCTGGTGATATGAGCTGCTTAAATGCAGTTGATAATGATTCGAAGACATAGCATAAAGGATTGGCGGGATACAAGTTTCTTACTTCTAGATATATTGATGAAGAAGGACCTGGTCCATGGTCTGTCGAATTCAAAGTTCAAAGAACACGGAGCATGCATTCCTATGGGAATACTGAGCAATGTAGACATGTGATTTTTGATCCACCCCAAGATTTTTTATATTTTAGCTTGTAAATATTTAATTTAGGCCTAACATTGCTATTTTAACTAATTTTGACTATTTTACTTTATTTCTTCACAAAAAAAATGAAAATTACAAAAAATATTTTAGTTTACGTATCTTTTATTAATTTAAATCTAAAAATATACAAAAATAGTACCTTATCTTTATTTTCATATAATCTGGAAAACACAAAAAAAATAGTTTCATGTTTTAAGATAGTTAGTTTAATCAATTAAGATTAGTTTTATATTTTTATATTATAAATTGTATATAATTTTAGAAAGAGAAATTTGTTTTGGGTTGGTTTGCACCGTCTTTATAAATTTTGTAGTTTTTTTGTTAGTCTTTGGCCCAATTTTAAGGCGTAATAATACCAAACTCATACCCCCTTAACCTAAAATCCTTCTATATAACCAAAACTAGTCTTAAAATATCCCTAGACCACACTTAGCACCTCAGCCGTTTTCATTTTAAAACAAAACTACACAAAAGCTAAATCTGATTGTCTTTTTCATGGCCATAACAACAACAAAAAAACCTTAAAAAAAAAGGATCAGCAGCCGCCGCCCTTGGACGACCCTTCGCTTACGTCTGCTACACTCCCTTTCTCGCCGGCCAACTGCCGGACTTGACAACCGGTGAGTCTGGTCGTCCATCACACACCCCCCACCGGCGAAGCTCCATCTTCAGAGAAGAAGAGCCATTTCAATGTCTTCTTCTTGACACACCCTCACCCTTCTCCTACACACCCTAAACTAAGACAACCCCGGAAACCATTAAAGCCGCTGCTGCTTTTTCACTCTTGAACACAAACAGGAGCAGCAGGTCTCCTCACCTCTATTCTGCAGAGAAAACACTCCCAAAAGCCATTAAGGTTAGTCATGAAGATTGCCATGGTCGAGGTCAGTTATGGTGGTATTCTATTCCGATCGAGTTGAGTTCATCGCCATCGTCTAAGCTCCAATTTTTAGTTCGAGATCCCCGTATATTTAGCTTATGTTTTCTGGCCAGTTTGCCATCAATGGAGTTTCTTCACACTTAAAGCAAAGAAAGTTGTTATTAAAAGGTCATACTCTCACTTTACTCATCTCCCGATTTCCCGATCTTGTGCCATGGATGTATAAATGTATGAATTGCTTTGTTCGATCTCCTTTGCTCCAGTTCTACCACTCACGTGACACTAACATTTTGCCTCATTCATTTGTGATGTTTTTTTATTTAAATGCTAAATCACATTTGAAGTTTCAAGCAGATGTTGTTTATTATTTTTTTTTGAAGTTTTAGTTCCCTTAATTTTGTCCTTTTGCATATGGGTCTTAATTTACAATTCTGTGTGTATTACAACGAGAGGATGTTTGTTGGAATCCATATTATGGCCGTTTGCACTCATGTGCTCTTTTGAATGAGGCCTTCTTTGTGTGCACCACTGTTGGTTATTTAAAATTATAATGGCAAGTTTTTTTTATGTGATAAGTATAACTAAGGCAAAGCATGAATCACCTAATACTATTATAATTAAATGTTTTGTAGTGACATTGAGTCGCCGTGTGTATTTGGCATTGTATGCGTTGGGTTGTACTACTGCTTGAGTCTCTTTATATGTTGATAGTTGATATGGTTCACGTATTGATGGAGGATGATTAAGAAAAAGAATTGATTGTTTGGCCGAGAGAATTAGGAAGGACTAGCCCAACATGATGAGATTCATAAGTTGACTCATTTTTCTTTTACCGTTATTAATTATAGATTTTGTCAAAAGCTTAATTACATCACTTCTCCCACAGAATTCCCTATCCATAATATTAGGGCCCTCATTTGATTAATCTTGTATAAATCCTTAGAATTCGCGGTGTTCCATTTAGCGAATTTTCATATTCCTCGTAAAGTTGCTAACGCGTAGTTGCTTTAGGTCATTTAATAAAATTACATTCCTAAATTCAGGTGCGCATTTATGTGACCCAAATCCAAATCTCAACAATGTTAAAATATGTCTAAGACTGTGGGTGCATTTATGTGACGCGGTTCAAGACGTGTTTTAACAGCGTTGCAATATTCCTCAAAATGACTAAAAGCGGTTGAAGTTTTTTTTAAAAAATGCACATAGGTTTAAAAGTGTTTAAAATCATATAAATTGGCCAATTATAACAGTTAAGCGACCGTGCTAGAACTACAGAACTTGGGAATGCCTAACACCTTCTCCCGGGTTAACAGAATTCCTTACTCGGATTTCTAGTTCGCGGACTGTTAAATAGAGTCAATGCTTTCCTCGATTCGGGATTCAACCTGTGACTTGGGTTCACCATAAATCTCCCAAGTGGCGACTCTGAATTTTAATAATAAATTCCATTTGGATTGTCCTTTAATTGAAAAAACTCCCATTATACACTCTTCCGGGAGTGTATGTAAAAAGAAGGCGTGACAGCTCTAGCGACTCTGCTGGGGACAAGAACCCAAAACTTCTGGTTCAGGGTTCAATATTCGAGCTTAGATGAATTGTTATATTTTGACTTTATCTGTTATCTAATTTTATTACATGTTTAGGCCTAATGTGCTAAATGATGCTTTTACCGCTTTGATATAATCTGAACTGTATATAGACTACTACGAAACCCTTCTCTTCTCATCTTTGGGGATGTGCTCGCTGGTCGAGACTCCCTGTTTTGTTAGTGTCGTACCTTGAAATAAGAAAGAGGCTCGGAAAAGTTACTAAGCCAGATGGCCTTTTGGTTCCCGGTACATAGCCCCCTCCTCGACTCGAGTTGTTCGCTCAGGTACACAGTCTAGAGCATATACCCAGGTTTTGAACCCAAAATAACTCAGCCTCATGCCGGATCCCTAGTATGAACGCTTATTTGCATCATGTGCATTTGACTGAGGGGACTCAACACAGGGGTTGGGTCCGTCTAGGACAGGTGTACCCAAAATAACAGACCATCTTGATGCATCATATGTGCTACAAGTTGCATTTATTCAAGGGTAAAAGGGTCATTTGGTAGACCAATGATAGCTGAGGGCAAATGAAAAAATAAAAAGAAAAAAAATAGAAAAAAAGAGAAAAAGAGAAAAAGAAAGGGTGAAGTGTGAAAATGAAGCAAGTGGGTCCCAGTTACAATTTTCCTTCACACTTTGTCAAGAAAAACCAAAAAAAAAATGAAAATGAAAAATCCAAAAAAAAGAGTCTGTACTTTCCCCTTTATTTTTGCCAAAAAAAAGAGAGTAAGAGAAAATCCAAAAAGATTTTACATGTTTCATCATTTTTCGAATAAAAGACAAAAAATGTGTCGTCTATAAATTAGTTGTTTTTTTAATTCTCGCCCGTATCCAATATGCCAGAACTATGCATACCTGATTCTCGTCTTTCGGGGCGTTATATGTAGGCAACCCACATAGGGTCCAATCTTCCTAGTAAATTTTAGGTTCTTGGCTTTGCGGGGTCTTAGCCAAATTTTAGACTTCTAGCCACCTTTTGGCCAAATAAGCCATTTTGCAAAAATAGCCTCAATCATGTCTTGCATGTGCCCAGTAGGGAATGTTATTGTCTCACATAGTGTTGGTTTAAGTTTTCTCATACATGTGTGGATTTACACACCGGAGTTTGATCATGATAGATACCCTAGTTGTCACGACCCATTTTGCCTAACTAGGTCGTGATGGCGCCTAACACCACAGTTAGGCCAGCCAACTGCGGAAGTTTCGATTAAGTCTCGATTATTAATTAGCCAACCAAATATACTAGTGTTTTCAAGTAAATAAAAGAAACTAGCAAGATCATACCGTGCTGATATAGTCATACAACCCCAAAATAATT
>MU735806.1:20836-31661 GCA_026770625.1 Nicotiana glauca
CATGATATAGGTCCTAAGCTACCCGGACATCTAATATAGTAGCCGCTACGCACGGTCCCTCGTCACAAAATGCGTGCGTAGTCCCCGCATTTAGCAACAAATACTCAACACGGAACCTAGGGGGACAATTTCCTCTTACAAGGTTAGAAAGGAGACTCACCTCGCTCCGAAACGCGCCTTCAACCACAAGACTAGGCTCCAAGCTCAATTCGAAGCCGAACAAGCACCAACTAGTTCAAATAAGGCAAGAACTAATCAATAATTGCNTTATTCTCTATAACCTAAGGATTTCCAATATGTTAATTTTAGTTCATAACACAACGAATTAGGTGGTTAAATCATAGTTTTTCTAAAACCCTAGGTCTAGCCTAAATCCCTTGATTTTACCCAATCCTTGGTGTTAAATCTACCCTATGTTTATGTATTTGAATTAAAATGAGTGGGGATTACTTATCTCAAAATATTATGCTGAAACTCCCCTTTTTGAATCATCAAAATCACCCTAGAGTTGAGAGAGATATGGGGGAAATGGACTTAAGATCGAATTAAATGATGCACTGACCCCCTGTGATTTCCGCTTCTGCGGAAGAAATCCCGCTTCTGCTGGTTCCGCTTCAGCGGACATAGGACCGCTTCTGCGAAAAATGGGCCAAAGAGACTGGGCCGCTTCTGCGGTCCAGAACTCGCTTCTGCGAGTCCGCATAAGCGAAAATAGAACCGCTTCTACGGTAATGGGCCAAAGAGACTGGGCCGCTTCTGCGGTCCAGAACTCGCTTCTGAGATTCCGCATAAGCGGAAATAGAACCGCTTCTGCGGTTTGGGCCTACCGCTTCTGCGGTCTTGGGGTCAGCTTCTGCGGTTTCCCTTGGGCCTGGCCCCTTCCGCTTCCGCGATTATAGGACCGCTTCTGCGGTCCAAGAGCCGCAGAAGCGGTTATGACAGAAGCAGCAGATGTTGCCTCTTTTCAATTTCTAGCTTCGCTCGAACCTCGACCATTTGACACTCGGGTCTCCTGAGCTCCGCCCGAACATACCTACAAATCTGAAATCATGAGGCGGACCTAGTCGAACCTTCGGAACACCCAAAATATTATTATATCATGGAATGGGACCCCAAAACCAATTAATCAAATCTAATGAACTTCAAGTTCTTAATTTTCTGCCAACGGGTCAAAACGCCCTTAAACTACCCGGACTGACGCCAAACTTTACGGGTAAGTCTTATATGATATTTTGGACTCGTACCAAGTGTCGGAATCGAAATCCAACCCCGATACCTATAAAAATAATAATTTCTTAGTTTATTTAATTCTTTGAAATTTAACTTAACAATTTTTACGAAAAATTCCATTACTCGGGCTAGGGACCTCGGAATTCGATTCCGGGCACACGCCCATGTCCCATATTTTTTCACGGACCCTCAAAAATTGCCGGATCGCGATTCCAGGTCCGTTTCCCAAAATGTTGACCGAAGTCAAACTTGGCCTTTTTGAAGATATGAAATGAAGCGAATGAGCTTATTCTTGCCCGAAATTCTTCTAACTTCCGAACCACTCGCCCCCGCAAGTCGTAATTCAGCTAAAGCAAATGCAGAAAGGATTATTTAAGGGAACGGGGTTCAAAAATGCAAAATGACCAGTCCGGTCGTTACACTAGGATCACTGCATTCAGGAGCTGCTCGAGGAGACATTTTATGTTTTTGAGTCAATTGTTCATGTTTTACTTTCTAGTCCTCTATATTCAGTCTTTTAGATGATGTTAGAGTTTGTAATAGTCTAATTAATTTGCTGAGTCTTTGTTATTATATTTTTTATTTTTTATTTGGGAATGTCTTACAAGTCAAAGATCCAAAAAAAAAAAAAGAAATTTTGCGTTTTTATATTTTCGTTATAAGTTTCTTTCGAATACTAATTCTAGAAATGGAAAAAAATTCCTTTGAGGTGATTTTTCCTTTAGGCAATTAGTATCAAAATAAAAATTATTTTTACATTTCCTTTATATTAAGACTAAAAATTCAAAAAAAAAAAAAAGAAAATTTTCTTTTAATACCTTTTAAAAGGTTTTCTTTATGGTATTAATTTCAAAATCCAAAAAAAGATTTTTTTGAGGTGTTTCTTTGGGAAATTAGTGAAACATGAAAAAAAATTTATTTTTATTTTTATTGGAACTTTAGGATATTGTACATAGAAACAAAAACATACTCTATCTTCATTTAGCATTAGAATTTCTTCTTTAGGCAATCAAAATTGAAATCCAAAAATATTTTATTTCGAAATCTTGCGTCAGGATATCCAATGAAAATTCAAAACATTTTTCTGTGGTTTCTTCTTTAGATTTTCTTCCTAGAAAAAAAAAAGAGTCAAAAATATTTTTTCTCTTCTGGGGTTTTTCCTTAATAATTTTCCATAGAGTGTTTACTTCGAAAAAGAGAAAAAATATATGCTCGTTAAGTTTGAGTTTAGTATAGGTTATACAACATTGAGTATAGAAAATTCAAAAAAATTGAGAGTAGTCATTAAGGTAAAAAAAAGGAAAAAAAGAAAAAAGAGAACGTCAATTTATTTCTTGATCTTGCAGAACTACACAAAGATCTGATTCATGCGGGGTCATGATACGTATGCAACCTACATAGGGTTCGATCGAATTATTTTTTTAATTATTAAAAGAAAAGGAAAAAGAAAAAAAAAAGGTGAAATCATGGGATGTGAGAAATGAGAGGAAAGAAAAGAGTGATAATTAGAAGGGAAAAGAGGAAGGAAAATGAGCAAGCAAGTGCTAGAAAAGCACAGAAAAGAGAGGCTTAAATGAACAAATTGGGATGATGCCAACTGATTTTTGTACCCGCAAAGTCATTTTAGAACCGATAACTGTGGCTAGGTGCATTGCACATAAAGTGAGATTATTTTATATTAAATGCCCTAACGCTAACGTGATGACTTCATTTTGTTATGTTCATAAAAGAAAGGTGGTTGGTTTGTGGTTTTAAAGTGGTAACTCTTCTCTATAACACAAAGTCAAAAGGCAATGATAGACAACAATAGAACTGAGTTGGTTGATACCGGTGCCCGAAAGCAGTTAGTTGAACATGACAATGGGTTGGTTGAAGAGGTAAAGGTGTTGAGACAACACATGGCTGACATGTATCAGATTTGGATGACTGGGAATGAACCACCACCACCACCACCTAGCTTCCTAGATGGCGCCCTTACCCAAGCTCCGGACACAATGCCAGATGATCCTCCATACTCTCCAGATTCACCCGCTTATCTCCAAGCTCATGATTCCCAATATTACCCCTCAGAGGTCACCCACAAGGTTCTTTATTCATATAAGAAGAGCCCTCGGGATGAACTTCATGTTGAAAATGAAAAGGTTATGGGAAAAGTAGGGCGGGATGAGATATCCATGAAGCTGAAAGGCGCAGAACAATCCTTAAAGAACATGCAAGGGATGGGAGACCAGGTTAACACGTCTTACAAAGAATTGTGTATGTTCCCCGATGTTCGCCTGCCTGCGGGGTTTAAAATGCCAAAGTTTAACTTTTATGATAGGGGTGGAGATCCTGTAGACCATTTGAGGGGTTATTGCCGTGAAATGAGAAGTGTTGGCGAGAAAGATGATTTGTTAATGGCATATTTCAGTAAGAGCGTGACTGGGGTAGCTTTGGAATGGCATAATCGTTAAGATATCGGGAAGTGGCATACATTGGGCGACATGGATCAAGATTTTGTGCGGCGCTTTCAGTACAATATAGACATTGTCCCAGGCCGCTCCTCCCTATCTCAGATGGAAAAGAAACCCAAGGAAAGTTTTAAGGATTTTTGGCTTAGATGGAACGAACAAGTTGCTCGGGATAGTCCTCCAATTGATAGAAAAGATATCGCTGAGCCCCGCCAACGACAGGGTCCAGTGGTCATTCTTGCCAAATGTCTTCAACCTCAAATCCAACCCCAAACTTGTCCCCGAGTTCCACATAATCTATCTCAGTGTTATCCTCCGAACAATGACCGGTCATATGTCCAACCACTAGGTCACTCCCTCCACTGGCGACAGGGTCCAGTGGTTGTTCTTGCTAAATGCTTTCAGCCCCAATACCGACCCCGTGAACATCCCCAAACTCCATAAAAGCCACCCCAATATTATCCGCCGAACAACATCCGACCATCTGTCCAACCACCGGGTCATTCCCTAGGGCGAGCACCAGCATCCCAAAATCCACGTGTGCCTTTACATCATTTTCAAGCATCCAACAATCCTAGAAAACTGAGGCATGGAGGGAAACAAAGGCAAAAAGATAATTTCGCGCCCATCGGAGAATCCTACACAAGTTTGTTTGAAAAGTTAAAGCATTCTAGCCTAATTGAGCCGCTCCTCGGATATACTTCAGACCCATATGCGAAAGGCTTTGATCCTACTATTCGATGTATGTACCACTCTAATTTCCAGGGGCATAGCATTGAAGACTGTCGCTCTTTGAAAAGGAAAATAGAAAGTATGATTCAAGAAGGGGTAATTGTGGTCAATGACAGTGGTAGGGAGCATGCGAATCCTCTTGGGAACTTGTTGATTAAATTTGATAATGGTCTTGGAAAAATTGATGTGAAACTCAGTATTTAAGATGTCGTGCTTGGTAATTGGGAAGACGCTCCATTTCTTGGTCAGCCGGAGTGGAGTCATTTTTGTTGTCTGGGTTATTTCAGGGTTGTAATCCGGATATTGTCTTGTGACTCAAACCCTTCTATCCTTTCATTGTGCCTCGTTTGTTTAGTCGTAGTAGCTCGTTAGTGCTGTCTAGGTTTATTCCAGGGTTGTAACCCCATCTTAGTTTGCTTGCCTTGTTGTTCGAACCGTTTCACCGCCTGTCTAATGCAATTTCCTGTTTCTGTTATTTCTAGCCATTTTCTTTTGTTTAGTTCTCTTTTCTTTCCACAATTCTTTTTCTATTGGCTCTAGTGACGTGAAATGCATGCGTAATTCTTAGCCTGAGCTCAAAAAGTTAGTTTAGTCATGAAGCATTGAAACAATTTTGAAGATGATAGGGGCACCTGAGGGAAATAAAAACAAATTTGGACACTTTGAGATCATTTGAAGCCCGAACCATGTGAAACAGGGGCAGATAAAACATAAAGAAACCCTATTGAAATGGATCATGGCGCATCAGGTTGAAGCTAAAGGCAAGTTTGCCAAATTGACAGGAGTCGTTCGTAGTAAGGAGAGTGAGAGTGTTGTCCAATGGTGCTTTGTATTTAACAGATGCAAAAGGCGAATGTATGGATATGGTTATCAAGTCTGGTACAATCAAAAGATGTTATGAATGTTTTCCTTAGTCTGTTTAATTGGTTGTTTGTACTTGGCATGTTTTGAAGATTAGAATGACGAAGGCATTTTGTTCTGCTATCTGAACACCTTATCCTTTGTTACCCTTTGAGACTTATTTATTTTCTTTCATACCTCTCTTTTAGAATCAGTAGCAAAGATCAGAAGCACAAGTGTGAAAGATAAGTAAAGAAACAAAAGAAAAAGGAAAAAAAAGAAGAAAAAAAAGTGAAAAAGAAAAAAAGAGAAGAAAGAGAAAAAGAAAAAAACAACAAAACAACAAAAAGAGAAAAGGAAGAAAGAAAAGAAGAGAAGAGAAAGAGGAAGAAAAAGAAAAGAAAAATCACAACAACAAAGTAATTTCTATGTCATGAACTACATTCGACCTGATTCCTTTTAAGGATATGTAGGTAGCCTCACGGTTCGGTCCCATCAAAATAAAAATCCAAAGTCCCCAAGCAAAGAAACCGGGGCAGAAGTTGTGGTTGTTGTAAGAAATCTGATCCCGAAAGTTGTAATCTTGAACCTATTTGAATTGTTTTGAGCCTTTGATACCCTTCCAAAAGCAGACATTACGGTCTAAAGAAAGACCTTCCGACCAGTCTTCAAGAAATGCCAAGTCGAGCAAGCAGAGGTGATTCATATGAGGGGCAACACTCTGGTCCAAGCAAGAAAATGAAAAATGAGAGATTCTTATTGGTGAAAACCTTCGCGGGCACCGTATGGCGATGAAAACTGAGAGAACTAAAAATGAGAGAGTATTATTAGTGAAAACCTTCATGGGCACCTTGAGGCGACTGTAAGTTGAGAGAAAGAACGAAATAAGAGAGGCTTGATGGTGAAGATCCTTTGGGCACTACAAGTCGAATAAGGATTTTGAATCAGATTGGATAATCAGAGCATTGAAGCCCAGTTTTACGGTTTAAAAGTACAACAAGAGTTGAACATTAGACTTGCTTGACAGAATAGGCCATGGGTGCATGTCATGGTCATTAGAGCTGGTATCCACATCTGATAGGTTTCTACTTTGTAGTTTTCTTATTAGGAATCATCTCTTTTCTTTGTCTTTTACTCTGTTCCTTTTGTCTTGCTTACTTTCCCTTCCTAAGTCTGTTTGGTCAAAACAAGTGAGAAATGACTTCAAAGTTTGCCACCAGCTTACCAATTGTACAAAACGGGATGTGGTTAGCACATCAAAGTGTCATAAGTCCGAAAAGAACAACAAGCGCACTGAGCTTGTAGTAGTCAACATGCTTTGGGATTCCTGTGAAATATGAAGGCTTGGTATATATCAATTCATGAACAATGCAACAAATGGAGGGTGTTAGGTGAATGGATCAAAGGTATTTTCTGGATAATATTTACAAATAAAGTGGTTAACCTATGACAAGCAAGGTCGTCCAAGTAGAAATCAAAGCTATCATGGCAAGTAAAGGAGCAACAGACCTCAAGGCCAAGGCCAGTAGTGTAAGTTAAGAAAGAACATCATACGCAATGAGTGGGTGGCAATTGTCGTGCTTCGATATTCATGTGAGACACAAAGGTTTGGTAAAAGTCAGCTCATGAGCAATACAACAGATAGAGGATGTCGGGTCTGAACGGAGAAGAGGTATTTTCTGTGTTAAGGGTGACAGAGAAAGTGGTTCGTCAATGAACAAGCGGGATCTTCAAGCGGAAATCAAAGTTATCAGGACAAGTAAAGGAACAATAGACTTCGAGGCCAAAGCCAGTGATTTAAATCAGGAAAGAACAACATGCGCTCTGAGTTGGTAACAATCAATATGCTTTCGAGTTCATGAGAAACATAAAGTTTTAGTAAAGATCGGTATGAGCGATGCAACGGATAGAGGGTATTGGGTCTGAATGGAGAAGAGGTATTTTCAGTGAAAAAGATGACAAAGAAAAGTGGTTAGCCAATAAACAAGCAAGGTCTTCGAGTGGACATCAGTGATCATGGGAAGTGAAGGAGCAATCGCCCTCAAAGTCAAGGCCACAAACCAACCACCACATTTTAAACTGACAACATTTTTCTTTGATTGAAACAGGGGCAGAAATTTTTCTTTGTTTTGTCTATTTTTGTTGAAATCAGGAGCCCACCTGAAGAACAAGGGAATACATTCAAGTTTCAGTAATAAGGAGCCCACCCGGAGAACAAGGGAATACATTCAAGTTTCAGCAATCAGGAGCCCACCTGGAGAACAAGGGAATACATTCAAGTTTCAGCAATTAGGAGCCCACCCGGAGAACAAGGGAATATATTTCAAGTCCCGTAATCAGGCGCCCACCTGAAGAAAAAGGGAGTACAATTCAAGATTTAGCTTTTAAGTTCTTATTGATATTTGGTAATATGATTCGGTTAACACTCATATATAATCCCAGCTACCAAATTGCAGCAGAAAGTTTTCTTTGTTTATGTCTATTTTGTTGAAATCAGGAGCCCACCTGGAGAACAAGGGAATACATTTCAAGTTCAGCAATCAGGAGCCCACCTGGAGAACAAGGGAGCATAGTTCTAGTTCCAGCTTTCAAGTTCTTATTGATTTTGTAACATGATTTAGTTTACACTCACATATGTGCCCAACCACCAAACTGGGGCAGGATATTTTCTTTGTTTTGTCTATTTTTGTTGAAGTCAGGAGCCCACCTAGAGAACAAAGGAATACATTTCAAGTTGCAGCAATCAGGAGCCCACCTGGAGAACAAGGAAATACATTCAAGTTTCAGCAATTAGGAGCCCACCTGGAGAACAAGGGAATACATTTCAAGTTGCAGCAATCAGGAGACCACCTGGAGAATAAGGGAATGCATTCAAGTTTCAATAATCAGGAGCCCACCTGGAGAACAAGGGAATACATTTCAAGTTGTAGCAATCAGGGGCCTACCTGGAGAATAAGGGAATACATTTCAAGTTGTAGCAATTAGGAGCCCACCTGGAGAACAAGGGAATACATTCAAGTTTCAGCAATCAGGAGCCTACCTGGAGAACAAGGAAATACAATTCAAGTTCAGCAATCAGGTGCCCACCTAGGGCCCACAAGAACCAATAAATTTAAATGATCCCTTATCTTATTAAGATGATGCTAAACTTGCTAAAGCTTACAGATGGAAATTTGTTTGGTGATGCTAAGCTTGCTAAATCTTACGGATGGAAATGTGTTTTGTGATGCTAAGCTTATGGATGGAGTTCAAACAATTTGTTTGAAACTTCATGATACGATAAAGCGTGAGATTTACGATTCTAAGGGAGTACGGTGCAAGCTTTCTCAAGAATATCAGACGCATATTTTCCTACTTTAATCTGTCGTTACGTGTTTTTTCGCAAAGATGCTGGTTAGAGGGATTGCCAAGAGAATCGGCTCAGGTATATTAAGGTTATCCCTTCTTTTCTTTTGGCATGATTCATACGATACAAACGAAACGAACAAATGCACAACATCCTTAAATGACTCTACTCATAGAAATACTAGAGGTTCCTATTTTATTGATTCCCCATATATCCTATTATTCTATTATATGTTCATGGGTCTCAGAAAATACGTAAATTGATAGAGTTTATTTCATGATATTAATTAAAGGCATAATGATGTTATGACATACCAAGAAATCTTATTGACGTATTTCTTATGCATTGCATTCATTTATACATGTACATTAACCCATGACCAAATAGTGTTATATACGTGTATATATATGTATGCGGGATATGGAAAAAGGTTACGTCATTATATATGCACTACCACCTGATCAGGTGGTATACGTTCATGGTTTTTCCCAAAGTGTCCGAGATGATATGATGGGATGCCCTCAAAGGCTTGATGACATTTGTACACATATACCTATACATGGCATTGTATTTATACACATGCATGACAATTTAAATATTAAATAATTCACAGAGCTATTCAGACTTACATGTCGAGTCTTTTACTCCATGTTTCTCTCATGTCTATTATTTACTGATTTTCATTCCTTATATATTCGGTACATTATTTGTACTGACGTTCCTTTTTCCCGGGGACGCTGTGTTTCATGCCTGCAGGTTCGGATAGACAGGTTGAGAGTCCTCCAAGTAGGCTCCTAGCTTAGGGGAAGGTGTTGATGCGCTCCATTTGCTCCGAAGTTGCTTATTTGGTCAGTATAATTAGGACATGTATTGATTGGTACGACGGGGCCCAGTCCCGACCTTTATGATACTTATGTACACTTAGAGGCTTATAGATATATTTCATATATACGTATACTTGTATGGCCTTGTCGGCCTATGCTTTGAGTTTACAATGATTATGTTGGTCTTATAGGCCCGTATGTCATATGTATAAGATTGCCATGAGATAACTTGAATAAATATGAGAGAATTTATTCTATGTCGAGTATTCTATCATATTTATTCTAGTTATCTCATGACAAACTTTCCGGTTCATTTACCTGGGATAGTATGACATGAAAGATACGTTATGTTGGTCCTCGATTGAGTAAAGTGCCGGATACACGCTGCGGCCTATAAGTTTGGGTCGTGGCAATGTCGCTAGGAAACTCTTATATTGAATCGAAACAATCATCGGTCAGTGGTACTTTACAATCGACATCGTCTCCAGAAACGACAATCTACTCCACCTCTACCGTCGTGCCCCCAATTTCTCAGATGTAAGCCGTGGTCTCAATTTTACCAACCATATAAACTCTTACCCTATTGTATCACGTTTTGGAGCAAACCCAATCTTCAGTGAAACCTTTTGCGGCTATCCCGATGAGCCCTTACTTTTCTCACTCATTAACATCTGCTATCAATTCCACCATTCTAGTTTCTCTCAGCTCTTCTAGGCCTTTTACAAGTCTGGCACCGCAGAGTGCACCTGTTACAAACACAACCTTAAAATTTTTTGACAACCCAATAACCTTTGGAACTTACATTCCTCTATCCTTGACGGAGACCCAAACTCTATCTGTATCTTATAAGCCTCCATTAGCCCAATTACCCATATTCATCCAGTGGCCCAATTACTTTCCCTCACCTGCCACCTACATCCCAACTACCCATATCCCAAGCCCCTGTCTCTTATTCTCACATGTCATTGTATTAGGGAAAAATATATACATAAATAAATGAATGAGGATAAGACATGACACGTGAAACCATCAAAAGGTTATAATTGGTCAAAGAATCATAGACTGGTGCGGGATAAAAGTGGTGCGAGACAAAAGAATAAAAAAGAGATACGAGATCAAAAAGAAGGTACGAGATAAGAGGCTCGGAAGTCCCGTCCCTATTTAAGCGTAATTACGTACGAGGTACGAAAAGGATAATGAACCTGGTCAAATAAGAAGATAAAGATACATCATTTCAAGAGACATAAATAATGAAGCCGTTAAAGAATATTTGTATTCAATATAATGATTATGTAACGCAGCATTTAATGTCATTAAATATTCATAATAGCCTCATTATGGCTTAGGTGTAACGTACATTTACGAAGATTCTCCAAAGAGACCTATAAAAGGAGAAATATGTA
>MU735810.1:0-55846 GCA_026770625.1 Nicotiana glauca
GACTGTATTCATATTGATTAGTATCATAAATTCAATTTCGAACTGTTATATAACAGATTAACTGCTTTAAGTGGTATTCTGAGATGGTCTGGCTGGCCTTGTCTTCACGAGTGGCGCCATCACGATTGGGTTTGGAAATTGGGTCGTGACATGAGAAGGTTTTTTTGGGGGTCATTAGGTTTAATTTAGGAAAGGGAACCCTGGACCGTTGATCAAAATGATGAACGGCCAGGATTTTGCCGGGTATTGGGTAGAGGCAGGTGGGTATTGGGCTGGATATTTTTAGGTTAAAAATTGGACTGGTTGTTGGGTCCAATTTAGGATTAAAATTAAATAAAAATAGGGTCAGATATTAGATAGCCACTTTAATAACTAAATAATTTTTAAAAATAATAAATGAGTTCAAAAAATATATTTGTGTACTAAAATGATTTAAAATAATTATTTAATATTTTAAATATATAAAATACCATTTTATGCATGAATAATGTAAGTATACATTAGTATGGGCTATTATTTCAAAGATGTGCAATTTAGCCCTAAAAAATATATATGCAATTATAAAAATTCACTAAAAAGATTTAAACACTATGTTCATAAATAATGAATTTAAAAGGCTAATTCACCATAAAAGTAATTTCAAGGATAATTATTGGATATTTATATAATAAAAGGAGAGGAAATAAATTGATTAGGAGCTTTTACAATTATGGAAAAATTATAAAAATACTTATGCATTCTTATAACTGCATATGTACTATTTTGAAAGAGTGTGTGTGTATGTATATATGTATATATATATGTATATATATATATATATATATATATATATTATATTATATCTGTGTGTGTGTGTGTGTGAGTTTAAAAATATGTGAGAAAACTTTGGATATCAACACTCTCGTCGCAATCGCTACATCTGCGACCAGTTAATTGGGATTTTGACGGGATTTAATTCATTTTTACAACTCTTCAAACCCTAAAAACATCTTGGGCGATTTTTCAAAGGCATCAACTTCTCCAAATCATTAGAAAGTCATTTTGTTCAATCTATAACAGCTTTTTACATGATTTCAATTCAAAATCAAGGGTTTTTCATAGGAAATTGGGTGATTTTGGGTAGAACTTAGGATTTTCAAATTTTAGGGATTCAGACATCGATTTGAGTCCCAATTTCAAAACAAATTATATATATGAGCTCGTGAGAGAATAGGTGATCAGGTTTTGGTTTGAACCTCGGGTTTTGACTATGTGGGCTCGGGGTCAATTTTTGACTTTTTGGGGGAAATCATTAGAAAACCTATTTTCATGCATTGGAATGAATTCATTTAGCATTTCTGTGACCTCTCGGCCAGTTATCTCATGAGTTACTGCTCTGTTTTCCCCAATCTGCTTTTTATGCTTTATTATCTGTGTTTTGTGGTATTGAGTTGGTCGGATCGAGTCCGGAATGATTTTGGTAAAGTTTGAGACACTTGGTATCTTTTAAGGAAGCTTGAGTTGGAAAAATCAACTGGATGTTGACTTATATGTTAGAGGGCTTAGATATGAGTCCTGATGGTTCGGTTAGTTTCGGGAGGTGATTTGTCTCTTAGGAGCGTGATCAGAATGGGTTTTGGAGGCCCGGAGTAGACTTAGGCTTGAATTGGCGAAGTTGATATTTTGGCAATTTTTGATTGATAGTAAAACAATCGAAAGATATTAAGAATCCCGAATTTAGCAAAACCCGAGCCCCTGGACCACTTCTCGAAACTCAAAAATTTTTACATCATTAGATTCCTCGTCTCCCCACAAGTTTATACATATCAAAATCACAGGAATCGGAGTTCAATTGGCCCCTCAAATTCCCAATTTAAACTCTCTTAAACTTAAGCCCTAAACCTCCATTTTTAGTCCATTAATTCCTTAAGTTTTTCCCAATCCGTGAAATATTACCATAGAAGTGTGTTTTAGGTCCAAAATCATTACCTTATTGAAGTTCTCTTGAAATCTCTCTTCAAAATCGTCCAAAAGCCCTTAATCCGAAGTTAAAAATGAATAAACCCTTCAAAAATCGCAAAGAAGAAACATATATACTTCCTGCCCTGACATAACCGCATTTGCGGTCCAATACCCAATTCTGCGGTTCTGCTTTTGCGGTCATCTCTCCGCATCTGCAGAATTTCACTTAACGGACCCCAACCGCATCTGCAGTCCACTCGCCGCATCTGCGGCTCCACAAGTGCGGTCCCTTTTTCGCATTTGCGGTTCCAGGCCTCCCTCAGCCTTTCCACTTCTATGACTCAATTAACGCATCTGTAATACCACACCTGTGGTCCCCAAATCGCAGGTGCGAAAACACCAGAAGCAGCAGCAATCTGCAATCACTCAAGTTTCAAAACTTCCCGTTAGACGTTCGAAATTACCCCGAGGCCCCAGGGACCTCACCCAAAAGCACTAACATGACCCAATACCTTATTCAAACTTGCTCCAATCATCAAAACACCTCAAACAACATCAAATTACCCAGAATTCATTGAATTCAAGCCTAAGTTTTCTAAAAACTTCCGAAATACGCTTTCGATCAAAAACCCAACCAAACCACGTCTGAATGACCTAAAATTTTGCACACACATTCCAAATGACATAACGAAGCTATAGAAACTCTCGGAATTCCATTGCAACCCTCAGATGAAAATCTCACCTAACAACCGGAATTCGCCAAAATACGAACTTCGCCAATTCAATCCTAATTCTACACCGGACCTCCAAAACCAATTTTGATCACACTCGTAAGTCATAAATCATCTCCCGAAGCTAACCGAACCATCAGAACTCATATCCGAGCCCTCTAACTCATAAGTCAGCATCTGATTGACCTTTTCAACTTAAACCTTCTTAAAAGAGACTAAGTGTCTCATTTCTTACCAAATCCAACCCTAACGCAAACTAAGCAACTTGATCATATAAAAAACGGATAACAAAGCATAAAGAAGAAGAAATAAAGGAAACAGAGTGGTAACTCATGAGACGACCGACCGGGTCGTCACAAATATTTCCCAAAATATACCCTCCCTAGGTATCCTATATATGTAGGTTACTCCATTCGGAAAAATAGACTGCTGTTAAAGTTTGGTTCTTTTGGGTTTTGGTTGTTGTTGTTTCTATTTTGCTGCTGCTCCATTACTTTTAAAAGTTTCAACCAATTTCTTCACCTGTTAGTTTTTGGTTTTTTTCTGTTTAAGGCACTGATTCAAACCCCATATATAACTGTTTTATTTGATAAGTTAAAGAATATCAAGTTCACAAGAATGTGTGTAGCAAATGAGTGTTTTTCGTTGTGTGTTTTTGATTAACATACTCTGAACTTGACTGTTATGATTGCAAATGCAGATATACTGAAATGAGCACTTGTGTAGGTTTGATACTAGTAGTCTTCCTGGACTTGTTAAGATGAAACTCCATGATATTTTTAGATATTAAAGTTGTTATCCATGCCCTTCTTGCTCATAAATGATTTTTAGTGTAATGTTTTCTTTGTTCGAAGTCAAATAGCCTATTAGTAGGCGCCATCACGACTCCCGATAACTCCCCAGGGTCGTGATAAGTTTGTATCAGAGCACTAGGTTACATAAGTCTCATGACTCACGGAAAAACTTAGTAGAGTCTGAGAGTTCGGTATGGAGACGTCTGTATTTATCCCCAAGAGGGTACGGAGTTAGGAAAATTTCACTTTTGTTCTTTCATGTCGTGCGATTCTGTTTCTCAAATACTGATTGTCTTTCTACTTTGTTCTCTGAGAGATGGCGAGAACACGTGCTTCCTCTTCTACCGCGCAGTAGCCTGAGCCCCCAGCAGCAGCTCCTACGAGGGGTAGAGGGCGAGGACGAGGCCATGCCAGAGGCCGAGGTAGGGGCAGAGCTCAGCCCCGAGCAGCAGTCCCAGAGGTAGAAACTCATATTGATTAGGACGAGGAGGTTCCAGCCCCAGTAGCTCTGGTGGGCCCAGCTCATGTCCCAGAGGGGTTCATAGTCACCCCGGATCTTCAGGACGCTTTGGTCAGACTGGCAGGCTTTATGGAGAGCGTCACTAGAGCAGGTTTGCTTCCAGTAGCACCAGCCACTTCTCAGGCTGTAGGAGGAGTTCAGACTCCTGCTACACGTACTCCTAAGCAGGTAACTCCCTAGGCTCATGTTCCAGTGGTTCAGCCAGCTGTGGCAGTCAGCCAGGTACTGTGACCCAGGCCGGCGATGGAGCGACTATGTCCTCAGATGCTTTGTGGAGGCTTGATAGGTTGTTCAAGCTCTTTACCACCACATTCAGCTGTACTTCTTAGAGGATCCACATGATTTCTTATTTAGCTACCATGAGATCCTTCGGACTATGGGTATTGTGGAGACCAATGGGGTCGACTTTGCCACTTTTCGACTAGAAGGATCCGCCAAGACTTAGTGGAGGGACTATTGTTTATCCAGACCAGCAGGGTCGCCATCATTGACTTGGGACCAGTTTGTAGAGTTGTTTTTGGAGAAGTTTCTCCCAGTTACTTAGCGAGAGGCTCTTTGCAGACAGTTCGAGTGCCTCCAACATGGCTCTATGACAGTCACTTAGTATGAGACTCGGTTCATTGATCTAGCATGGCATGCTATTGTTATACTCCCCACAGAGCGAGAGAGGGGTGCAGAGGTTTGTTGATGGATTGATTAAGCCGATCTGTCTCCAGATGGATATGGGAGCGGGAAGTGAGATTTCTTTTCAGGAGGCGGCCAATGCGGCCCATAGAGTTGAGATGGCTCTTGCACAGGGAGGTGGTCATGGGTAAGATAAGAGGCCCCGTCATGCAGGTAGGTTCAGTGGTACCTCGTCTGGAGGTGGGGATTCTTATGGTAGAGGCCATCCTCCGAGGCCCTTTCAGTCAGCCCTACAGGTCTCACATGATACTTCAGGTGGTCGTGGCTCTTAGCCGCAGTCTTCTGACCAGCAACTTTTCAGTTTACCATCAGCATCTATCAGCGCACCACCACTCCACAGCAGCCGTGGGCTTGTTACACGTGTGGCGGCACGAGACATATTGCTAGGTATTTCCCTCGAGCTTCTGATAGCTCTCAGCAGCAGGGTCCTCGTCCTATGATTCAGGCATTAGGTGATCCACAGGCCGCTCAGCCAGCTAGATGTGGGAGTAGAGGCCATAGAGGTAGAGGTAAAGATCATAGAGGTGGAGCTCGGACCACCAGAGTTAGAGGCCAGCCAGCATCCGATCGTCCCAGAGATATAGTTCAGGAAGGTGGGGCCCAGCCCCAGTGTTATGCTCTTCCAGCCAGGCCAGAGACTGAGTCTTCAGATGCAGTTATTACAGGTATTATTCTAATCTGTGACAGGGATGCTTCAGTGTTATTTGACCCTGGATCTATGTATTCATATGTGTCGTCCTATTTTGCACCCTACCTGACTATGCCTAGCGATGCTTTGGGTATTCCTGTTTATGTATCTATACCGGTGGGTGATTCTATAGTGGTCAACCGGGTTTATCATTCCTGTGTGGTAGTGTTTGAGGGTCTTGAGACCCGTATTGATTTATTGCTCTTAGACATGGTGGATTTTGACGTTATATTAGGGATGGATTGGTTGTCCCCATATCATGCTATCTTGGATTGTCACGCCAAGACTGTGACCTTGGCTTTGCCAGATTTGCCCCGTTTGCAGTGGAGAAGGACCCCGGGGCATACAACCTGCAGTGTTATTTCATATGTGAAGGCTCGACGCACGGTCTAGAAGGGGTGTTTAGCTTATCTGGCATATGTTTGCGATTCCAGTGCAGAGGTCCCTTCTATTTATTCGATTCCTATTGTTCGGGAGTTCTCCGAGGTTTTCTCTTTAGATCTGCCGGGTATGCTTCCCGAAAGGGATATTGATTTTTACATTGATCTGGCTCCGGGCACTCGGCCCATTTCTATTCCTCCATATCGCATGGCCCCACCAGAGTTGAAAGAGTTAAAGGACCAGTTGCAAGATTTTCTCGAGAAGGGTTTTATCATACCTAGTGTTTCTCCTTGGGGCACGTCGGTGTTATTTGTGAAGAAAAAGGATGGTTCGATGAGGATGTGCATTGATTACCGTCAATTGAACAAAAGTGACGATTAAGAACAAGTATCCACTACCAAGGATTGATGATTTGTTCGATCACGTTCAGGGTGCAGAGGTGTTTTCAAAGATAGATTTGAGATCTGGCTACCACCAGCTGAGGATTAGGGCGTCTAATGTCCATAAGACAGCATTCCGCACTCGGTATGGGAATTATGAGTTTTTGGGTTGACCAATGCCCCAGTAGCATTTATGGAGTTGATGAACCGAGTGGTCAGGCCTTATTTGGACTTGTTCGTGATAGTCTTTATTGATGATATTCTGGTGTACTCCTGCAGCCAGGAGGAGCACGAGTAGCACATCAGAGTGGTTCTTCAGACTCTGAAGGATAGTCAGTTATATGCTAAGTTCTCAAAGTGTGAGTTTTGGTTGAGTTCGGTTGCATTTCTGGGTCATGTCATATCAGTAGAGGGTATTCAGGTGGACCTGAAGAAGATTGAGGCAGTCAAGAACTGGCCTCGACCAGCATCAGCTACTGAGATTCGGAGTTTTTTGGGGTTAGCAGGTTATTACCGTCGGTTCGTGGAGGGATATTCATCTATTGCAGCCCCGATGACCAGATTGACCAAGAAGGGTGCCTAGTTCAGATGGTCAGATAAGTGTGAGGCGAGCTTTCAGAAGCTCAAGATAGCTCTGACTAGGGCACCGATATTGGTTTTGCCCACAAGCTTAGAGCCTTATACAGTTTATTGTGATGCTTCCCGTATTGGGCTTGGTGCAGTATTGATGCAGGATGGCAGAGTCATTGCTTATGCTTCGAGGCAGTTGAAGATCCACGAGAAAAATTATCCGATTCATGATCTAGAGTTGGCAGCCATTATTCATGCTTTGAATATTTGGAGGCATTACCTATATGGTGTGACGTGTGAGGTGTACACTGATCACAAGAGTCTTTAGTACTTGTTCAAGTAGAAGGAGTTGAACTTGAGGTAGAAGAGGTGGTTAGAGCTACTGAAAATTATGATGTTACTATTTTGTATCACCCGGGGAGGGCCAATGTGGTGGCCGATGCATTGAGTAGGAAGTCCAGCAGCATGGGTAGTCTTGCTTATATTTCGGTCAGCCAGAGATCGCTTGTTTTGGAAATTTAGTCCTTGGCTAATCGATTTGTGAGGTTGGACATTTTTGAGCCTAGCAGAGTGTTAGCTTGCACGGTCACTCGTTCTTCATTATTGGAGTGTATCCGTGATCGGTTGTTTGATGATCCCCATTTGTGTGTCCTGAGAGACACGGTGCAGCGTGGAGGTGCCACGAAGGTGACCTTAGATGATGATGGTGTTTTGAGATTGCAGAGGCGAGTTTCTGTGCACAATGTCGATGGGATTCGAGAGTTGATCTTAGCGGAGGCCCATAGTTCTCGGTATTCTATTCACCCCGGCGCCGTGAAGATGTATCAGGACTTGCGGCAGCATTATTGGTGGCGTAGGATGAAAAAAGATATTGTTGCATATGTGGCTCGATGTTTGAACTATTAGCAGGTTAAGTATGAGCATCAGAAGCCTGGTGGTTTGTTTTAGAGGATTGAGCTTCCCGAGTGGAAGTGGGAGAGGATTACCATGTATTTTATTACCGGACTTCCGTTGACTCGGAAGAAGTTCGATGCAATATGGGTTATTATTGATAGGCTGACCAAGTCAGGACATTTCATTCCTGTGGCAGTCTCCTATTCATCCGAGAGATTAGCTGAGATTTATATCCGGGAGATCGTTCGCCTTCATGGTGTGCCGGTATCTATCATTTCGGACAAGGGTACGCAGTTTACCTCACATTTCTGGGGTGCTGTTCAGCGAGAGTTGGGCACATGGGTTAATTTGAGCACAACGTTTCATCCTCAGACGGACGGTTAGTCCGAGTGGACTATTCAGATTTTGGAGGATATGCTCCGGGCTTGTGTTATCGACTTTAGAGGTTCATGGGAGTAGTTTATGCCTTTAGCAGAGTTCGCCTACAACAACAGTTACCAGTCCAGCAATTAGATGGCCCCATATGAGGCGTTGTATGGTAGGCGATGTTGGTCTTCAGTTGGATGGTTTGAGCTAGGAGAGGCTCGGTTATTGGGTACAGATTTAGTTCAGGAGGCCCTGGATAAGGTCAAGATCATTCAAGACAGGTTTTGTTCGGCTCAATCTCGGCAAAAGGGTTATGCGGATCATACGGTTCGGGATGTAGCTTTCATGGTTGGTAAGCGGGTCTTGCTCCGAGTGTCACCTATGAAGGGCGTGATGAGATTTGGGAAGAAGGGCAAGCTTAGCCCTAGGTTCATTAGAGATTATCGATTGGTCCATTTGAGATTCTTGATCGTGTGGGAGAGGTGGCTTATAGGCTTGCCTTGCTGCCTAGCTTTTCAGCCGTGCATCCGGTGTTTCATGTGCCCATGCTTCGGAGGTATCACGGTGATCCAGCTCACATATTAGATTTCAGCACTGTCCAGTTGGACAAGGATCTGTCTTATGAGGAGGAGCTGGTAGCTATTCTAGACCGGCAGGTTCGACAGTTGACGTCGAAGAGTTTTCCTTCAGTGCGTGTCCAGTGGAGAGGTCAGCCTCCTGAGGCATCGACCTGGGAGTCCGAGTCTGATATGTGGAGCCGTTATCCTCATCTATTTCCCGACTCAGGTACTTATTTCTTTTGTCCGTTCGAGGACGAACGATTGTTTTAGAGGTGGAAAATGTGATGACCCAAAGGGGTCATCACCTATTTTCTCTTTCATTCTGTGCTTTCGAGGCCTTGGAAACCTCATTTTTACTTGCCTCAATTTGCGTGCGCAGTACGGGCGCATAGCCGGAAAGCTTATTATGTTAAATTCTATGAAAAATTTCAAAATATGGCTTTAAAATGATTAAAGTTGACTTGGGTCAATATTCTGGGTAAACGGACCCGGACCCGTGATTGGATGGTCCCGGAGAGTCCGTAGAAAAATATGGGACTCGGGCGTATGCCCAGAATCGAAATTCGAGGTCCCGAGCCCGAGAAATGAATTTTTAAAAGAAATTATTTTTCTAAAATTTATTTGGAAATTTGAAATCAAAATGGATTAGAAAGCATTGGTATCGGGCCCGTATTTTGGTTCCGGCGCCCAGTACAGTATTTATATGTGGTTTAAGCGCTTCCTGTGAAATTTGGTTGAAATCGAACGTCAATTGACATTTTTCGGACCTAAAACTCTAAGTTTGAAAGTTTATGAGGTTTGATGAAAAAGTGATGATTTTGAAGTTTGATTCCTCGTTTATGATGTTATTTTGGCGATTTAAGCGCATGGTTAAGTTCGTAGGATGTTGTTGAGTTAGTGTGTGTGTTTGGTTGGGAGCCCCGAGGGCTCGGGAGTGTTTCGGAGGTGGTTCAGGGTGTTTTGATCTTAGAAAATGCAGCAGAATTGCTGCTGTCAGTTGCCCAGGTTTTCCTTCTATGCGATCGCATAGGATAGGCTGCGATCGCATAGAGCAAATTGCCAAGGCCCAGAAACCCTTCTATGCGATCGCATAGGATAGGCTGCGATCGCATAGAGCAAATTGCCAAGGCCCAGAAACCCTTCTATGCGATCGCATAGGATAGGCTGCGATCGCATAGAGCAAATTGCCAAGGCCCAGAAACCCTTCTATGCGATCGCATAGGATAGGCTGCGATCGCATAGAGCAAATTGCCAAGGCCCAGAAACCCTTCTATGCGATCGCATAGGATAGGCTGCGATCGCATAGAGCAAATTGCCAAGGCCCAGAAACCCTTCTATGCGATCGCATTATAGCCTCCGCGATCGCATTGTACAAAGTTCAGCCCCCTTTATTTTTTTCTGTGTGATCGCAATATGTCTTCTGCAATCGCAAAGCACATCCAACCCGACCCTATGCGATCGCATCCCCTCTTCTGCGATCGCATAGGGCATTTTTGCCCAGTTATTTTAAAAGCCTAAAAATAGAACAGTGACGGGATTTATTCCATATTTCACACGAGTTCTTCTTCTCCACAGCTCTTGCGAGAATTTTGGAGCACTTCTTCACCAAAGCTTCTTGGGTAAGTAAATTCCCACTCATTTCCTTCATTTTCCTTCATTAATTAATGAGTTTCTAAACCTAAATCATGTAATCTAGGGTTGAAACTGGGGGAAAAGGGTAGAGTTAGGGCTTTTGATTTTCTATGATTTAGACCTCGTTTTGGGGTTGAATTTAAAAACAAATTGTATATCCGGGCTCGTGGGGGAATGGGTAACATGAAATTGGTTCGAACCTCGTGCTTTGACCAAGCGGGCCCGGGGTCGATTTTGAAATTTTGGGAAGAAAGCTTAGAAATTCATATTTGGGCATTGAGTTTAGTTTGTTTAGTTGTTATTAATATTGTAAAGTCATTATTTCATAGATTTGACTGAGTTGGAGCCGAATTCGAGGGGTAAAGCTATACTAGAGGCTTGAGTGAGTTTGGAGCATTCGAGGTAAGTGTTTGATCTAACTTTGGCTTGAGGGAATAGGATTAGAGTATTATTAGCAATTTGCTAAATGTTGAGTACGGTGTTTAGGCATGGTGACTAGTATCTATACACCGGTGTCTAGCATGACCGTGAGTCCTTATTGTGCTTATCTGGGATTCTGTAGTGATTCTTCCTTGTCTAATTGATGGTTTCTATATAATGCGAACATTATAAAGGGGAAATATGATTTGTAAACTCCTTGGAGCGTTGGCTCAAATTATGATATGATTAGGAAGTAAGAAATGAACGAAAGAGAAAGAGATGTAATTATTCCCTTGCCGGGAATTAACTATTTATTTGTATTCTCCCTTGCCGGGATAGTTGAATTGATACTTGTCCCTTTGCCGGAAAACCATTATATATTATGAAATGGGATCATGGGGCACGCCGACCATTTATATATTATTAGATGGGGTTGTGTGGCACGCCGGCCACTTATATATTATTAGATGGGATCGTGTGGCATGCCGACCACTTATATATTATAAGATGGGATCGTGTGGCATGCCAACCACTTATATATTATTAGATGGGATAGTGTGGCACGCCAACCACTTATATATTATTAAATGGGATCGTGTGGCACACCCACCACTTATATATTATTAGATGGGATTGTGTGGCATGCCGATCACTTATATATTATTAGATAGGATCGTGTGGCACGCCGACCACGTATTCTGTGTTAGAAGGGATCAGTTGTAGTTTTCCTTATTTATTCCTACCGTTCTATTTTATCTGTTAGCCCCAAAAGCATGTTCCCCTCCTAGTCTTAATTATTACTTCCCGCTATTATTTTGTAGTACTTGTATACATATATATCTGTACAGGTTGATTGATAGTCCTGTCTAGCCTCGTCACTACTTCGCCGGGGTTAGGCTATGCACTTAACAGCACATTGGGTCGGTTGTACTGATGCTACACTCTGTGCATCTTTTTGCATAGATCACAGTACTGGAGCAGGAGTTATTGTACAGAAGTAGGAGCATTGGGAGCTGACTTCAGTCTAGAGATTCCGAGGTAGCTTTGCTGACGTCCGCATGGCCCGGAGTCTCTCTTATCTTTATTTTTCGTTAGATTTCCTTTGTATCGAATCAGACAGTACTGTATTTTTATTCAGACTTTGTATTTAGCATTCTGTAGAAGTTCGTGAGTTAGTGACACCAGATCTGGGTAGAGATGTATTTGAACTTCCGCACTTGGTTTCAATTATTTATGTTTTGAGACTTCCATTTTTATAGTAATTGTCTCACTTTTCTTTATATTGTTGATGTTGTTAAGAGAAGTATTAAATTAATTGGATTGCGTGGCTCCTATTAGTAGGCGCCATCATGACTCCTGATTGTGGAAAATCCGGGTCGTGACAACTACTCAGCCATGTTTACTCCGTTTTAAGACTTAAATGATATTTCAAATAATGTTTGGGCGAAGAAACACTGTTTTACTATTGCCCGAGGGGCTTGTGAGTATTTTTGACTGAGTAAGGCCGAGGGCCTATGTTGTGAGGAAACACCGATACTGATTTGAGGCCGAGGGCCTGAAATATATATTCCACGAGGTGGTTTGATTGATATGAAGCTGAGGGCCTAGATTTGATGCCACGAGATGGCTTATTATTGCACTTGGGCTGTAAGGGGCCCCTCCAGGAGTCTGCACACACCTAGCGAGCGGGGGTACCTATTGTGATGTGAGATTGAGCCTAAGGGACTGGTATTGTTCTGAGATATTGCCCGAGGGGCTAAAATTGTGGATTTTGTGCCCGAGGGGAAAATTTCTATTTGTTTACTTTATCATAATTATCTGTCAATTACCTGTTCACTGATTTAAAGAGGATTTTACTTCATTTTTACTAGTTTTTCCTGATTTTAAGTGATTTTATTGTTTCAATATAGATTGCCTTGTGTTCTACGTGTTTTCTTACTTTCAGTCGTCATTTGTATTTATTACTCACTGAGTTGGAGTACTCACTTTACTCTCTGTACCCTGTGTGCAGATTCAGGCATAGCTGGTTCCGCTCCGGAGTGCTGATTTCCTCTAGTTCCAGGCAGGCCTTTCGGAGATTACGCGGTAGCTGTTGAAGTTCGCAGCCTCGTGTTTCTACTCCTCTATCATTTCTTTTCCTTTTCAACCATCTGTTGTAGTTTATGACTTTAGCAGACTGTATTGTGGCTCATCGATGCTCGTGAATTGTGAAATCCCAGTTAGGGCTGTCTCGGGTTGGATTTTCTGTATTGTTATCGATATTTCCGCTATTCAGTATTATTAAATCATGTTTAGACTATTTTGTGTTGGTTAAATGTTTTAAAAGATGAATTAGGTTAAACTGACTGGCCTTGTCTTCAGTAGATGCGCCATCACGACCGGATTCGGGGTTAGGGTCGTGACAATTTATTTATATTGTTAAACAAATTGTGTCTAGATACAAGCAAATTGGAGGTGGAATCGAGGGGTAAAGTGCTAGTTGAGGCTTGATTGTGTTTATGGCATTGAGGTAAGTGTTTTGTCTAACCCTAGCTTGAGGGAATAAGAGTTTAGTCTTATTTGCTATGTGTTAATTGTTGAGTACAACGTATAGGTATGGTGATGAGTATCTATACGTTGGTGTCAAGCATGCCCGTGAGTCTTATACTATGATTGATGTGACTCCGTTCTGTATTGTCCATGCTTAATATGATGATTTCTAATGTTGAACAAGGCTTATGGAAGTATTATTGGCAATTAAACATTGTAGAGCATTGGCTCAAGTTGAGATTTGTGCTGAGAAGAGATTGTGAAAATGAGAAGAGGTCTATGATATTATTTCCCTTACCAAGATATTATTGTTATTGATATTGATTCCTTACCGGGATATTACTGCTTGTGATATTGTTTTCCTTGCCGGGATATTATTGTTAAACTATTGTTCCCTTGCCGGGATTTTATTGTGATATTATTAATTCCCTTTCCCAAATTGCTTTGTGATTGTTTCTTGGGTGAGGAAGAGTGTAAAGAACGAAGGGTGATGTCGTGCATGAGTTTGAGAGTGTTAATGCACGAAGGGTGATGCTGTGCCGATAGTGTGATTATTAATGCACGAAGGGTGATGCCGTGCCACACGATGTACAATGTCGTGCCATGATATGAGTGATAACGAACGAAGGATAATTCTGTGCCATGATTATGTGAGGTAAAATCATGAAGGGTGATGTCGTGCCGATTATGTTGATTCTTATGGTGAGAACGAGAGTAAAAGCACGAAGGGTGATGTCGTGCACTTGTATTGTTCTCCTTGTTCTTGCTTATAGTTGAATTTTGGTGTTCTTATGCTTCCTTACTGAAACTTTGTTGTACTTGTTATCCCTCGTAGCATGTTTCCCCTTCCCAACTTTAACTGCTACTTCTGTTGTTATTACTTGTTGTATCTGATATAACTGCACAACCATTTGGTAGTCCTGTCCTAGCCTCATCACTGCTTCGCCGAGGTTAGGCTCAACACTTACCAGCACATGGGGTCGATTGTGCTGATACTACACTCTGCACTCTTTTGTGCAGATCCCGGTACTGAAGCATACGGACCTTAGCTAGGGGTTGTTGCCTTTAGTCCATCGGAGTTCCTCGGTAGTCCTGCAGGCGTCCGCAGGCCTTAGCATCCCATTCTATCATTTCCTTTCTCTTTTTACTTATTCAGGGACAGACTCGTGTATTTCTATTCAGACCTTATTTGTAGTATTCGTAGATGGTCCGTGACATTGTGACACCAAATTCTGGGTAGAGCTGTATTTAGACTTTCGCAATTTGTATTAAGTCAAATTATCATATTTCATCTTCCACATTGCTTTTATTATTATTATTCCACTATCATTTGTTTGTTAACTCATAACTACTTATTGATAAGGAAAATATAATAATATGGGAATGTGTCGGCTTGCCTAGCTTCCACGAGTAGGCGCCATCACGACTCCCGAGGGTAAAAATCCGTATCGTGACACACTTATAAAATTATAACGAAAATAATTGTAACTATGCTTAAACCTATTATTTCTAAAATAATAGGACCTACGCAGATCAGTTTTCAACAAGGTGAACGAGCTTATGATAATGCTATAATAGTTCAAGAAGCTCTAAAATATTTTTCAAAAATGAAAGGAACGACTGGCTACATGCTTCTGAAACTAGACTTAGAAAAGGCCTTTGATCGTTTAGAATGGTTTTTTATAAGGAAAACACTTGTCTATTTTGGCATACCTACAAAGATGATCAAGCTAATCATGTAATGTGTTACTACGAATTCTACTTCAATACTCATTAATGGTTCATCTACTCCTTATTGCACTCCATAAAGAGGAATTCGTCAGGGTGATCCTTTGTCACCTTACTTATTTATTATGTACATAGAAATGTTTTCAAAATGCATTAACCTGTCTGTCGACTATTTACAATGGCAACCTATCAGTATTGCAAAAAGGGGACCAAAACTCTCACACCTACTTTTTGCAGATGATATTATCCTATTTAAAAAAACAACTACTAAAAGTTGCAATGCAATAATTGATGTTTAAATTATTTTATAAAGTATTCAGGAAAAAAATCAACTTTGACAAATTAAATTATTCTTCTAAAGGAACTGTACAACTAATGATAAGTATTTGGCTATGGCTTGCTTCCAACTCAAAGAAGGTCTTACTTTTGGTAATTATTTGGGTTTTCCAATATTCCAAGCACGACAAAGAAGAGCTGACTTTCAGTTCTTACTTGATAATTTTAAATCTAGATTAGCGGGATGGAAAACTAATTTCTTAACTATGACTGATCGAGTTACTCTGATCAAATCTACATTAAATAATCTTCTGAATCATATTATGCAATATATTCAAATTCTTTCAAATAATCTCATTAAAATGGAGCAATATCAATGCAGTTTTTTGTGGGAAACAACTTCCACAAAAAGGAAAATGCACCTTTTAAAATGAAAAAAAATTACTACACCCTGCGAAATAGGGGGCCTAGGAATCCAAAATTTATTCCAAAAGAATAATGCATTAATAGCAAGTCTTGCATGGAGAGTATTTCATTCTCCTCAACAACTTTGGGCTTAAACATTAATTAATAAACTCCTTCATCTGTCACCATCTTCATTTTACTCTACAACTTGGCGCAATATATTACGGGCTTGAACAAGCTGCCAGCTAGGAGTACAATGGAAAATAGGAACTGGTGAAAATATTAATTTGGCATGACCGCTGGATTAAAAATGATTAACTCTTTATTCATTAATTAGTGGACTATTACCTTGCCAACATCAGCTAATGAACATTCACCGTACTTATGACGACAATGGTTGGAAATGGGACCTTTTACCTTTTGAACTCCCACATGATATAAAGAACCTTATAAGAACTCCATACCTCTCAAAATATACTAAAAAGGGTGACAGCATCTATTGGGAACTAACTCCCAATGGTAACTTTACAGACCATTCTATGTATAAAGCCTTAGAAGATAGTTCCATCGGCAATCGCAACATAGTTTCTACATTCCAATTGAAATGGAAACTTCCAGTACATAAAAAAATTAGGTATTTCATTTGGCTTCTTAATCATAATAGACTTTCCACTTTTCAATTTCTACATCATCTTAACATTATCATAAATGTGGAATGCCCTTATTGTCATAAGGCTGAGGAATCAACAACTCATATTTTCCTAACTTGTGAAAATGCTCGGGCATATTGGAATAAACTTGGAATGGGAAGATATGTCAACACCCTTATTAACTTTGCTATGCCTCAGGAATGGCTCACTCCATTAATAAATCACAAACAGCAAAAATTCTCTTACAACATCAATTCACATACTTATGTGCCTTTAAGCCTTTGGAATATTTGGACAACAAGAAATAAAAATATTTATGAGCACTTGCATAAAACCGTTAGCATCCACTTCACTACTCAGCAGGCCACTGAATTTTGCTATCTTGCAGCTTCTACTCATAAAATACAACGACACATAAGAACTCCTTTAAAATGAATAACTCCAAAGCCTAACATATATAAACTAAACACTGATGGAGCTCATTCATCTACTCAATATAAGAATGGTATTTGAGGAATAATTAGAAATCACAACGGAGACTGGATTATAGGGTTTTCGAGCAATATTTCATATCAATCTATTACTACCACTGAGATATATGCATTGTTATAGGGACTTACTTTGGCTAAGCTTCATAATCTAATACCAATTCAAGTGGAAATTGATGCCAAAGAGTTACTCACACTACTACGTACTGATAATTTAACATTTGTTAACCTATTAAATGATTGCAGGCACCTACTAGGACACTCAATGATCTGCAACTTAACTATGCGTACAGAGAACAAAATAAATTAGCAACTTTTGGAAGCCTTTTGGAAGGAACCTATCAAATGGAAGTTTTGTACCAGCCACCAACGTTTGCTCAAAAAAAATGGAAGATGACAAGCAGGGAGTGCAAGATCCATTCAATACCACAAAATGCAGCTAATGTTCAAGATAAAGAACCTACAGTGCATGGAGTGAACCTTATGATCTCAGTCTAAGTTGTATTGGCGGCTTCAGTAATATCTCAAATAGGGATATATCTACTAGTAATATTTGTAATATAGGTGTATGGGGTCAAATTCTGCCCACTACGGTAGTAACGACTCACGACTAAGCAATAGCCGAAATGAGGGTACGACCTAAGAATGCGGGGTGAAATGTGCCTCTAGGTCTCGTCGTCCCCTCGAAAGCACGTGACCTATCTCTGCATCATTTTATTATTTCGAGGGGATTCACCTATTATATAAAGGAGGATCCCAATGTTGTAAAGGATAGGATCTTTTCTAGAACAAGCATTTTCTCTCTCTCTCTTTCTCTCTGTCTTTTCCTCTCTCGCGCATCCAATATATTGAAAGCAATAAGAAACATAATACATATTTCTATGTCTCATTATCTTCGATTAGGATTTACCTTTGATTTATTTTGATTGTATTCACTTGAAAAGTAATTGTTATCTTTCGAGTCAAACAATTTGGCGCCGTCTGTGGGAATTCCGGCAATCGAAATCATAGTTTGCACCTAGAATATCGAAAAAAGCAAGGAACCACTATCCATCACATCCTACAGAAATCAAAAATGGCAGAAAATGACGCAAGAATGAAAGCAATAGCAGGCGTCACAGCCAACCTCATAGGCCCTCTCAACGATGCCGGTAGAGAGAACATCTTGAGTAAAACACCTGGTAGTGCACAGGTGGAAGAGATCTCACCCTCTTCATCTGAAGATCTGACAATCTTTCACGGAAAGGGAGCCTCTACATCTGTAGTCAAAGAAATACCACCCCCTTGTGTTCAAGAAACTACTGGAAGAATGGCTGATGAACACCCTAGGCAGCTTGCTCGAAAAGTCACCCCAAAGCAACATTAAGAACCCGTCAATGACAGACATCACCACCACCAGTGAACACGATACTGTACAAACAAACAACACCCACACCGATATCCATACCAGCAATGGCACACTCGCAGCCATCCTTAAAAAGATGGAAGAAATGGAGAATGAGAACAAGGCACTTCGGGATCAAATGAAAGAGCATCAGGAAAGAAAATTCTCGGTGCTCCTAAGCTACTACCGAAGCGCGACATAGGAAGATTCATCGAACAGCCGTATAGTGAAGAGGTTGCCCCTCACCCGATCCCGAAAACCTTCAAGATGCAACCTTACTTAAGGATATATGACAGGACGACGGATCCCGAAGACCACCTGATCCACTATGTAACCGCTGTGAAGGGTCACGATCTGTTAAAAGAACAAGTACCATCCGTATTGCTAAAAAAGTTCGGAGAAACGTTGACAGGGGGCGTTAACATGGTACTCACAGCTGCCAGCTAGAACGATATCGACATTCGAAGAAATGGCAGATAAGTTTGCCACCGCCCAAGCAGGAGCAAAGAAAGCAGAGGCTAGGGTCAACCATATATTTGCCATCAGACAAACCGCAGGGGAGGGACTCAGGGACTTCCTGGCCAGATTCAACAAAGTAAGGATGAGCCTACCAAACATATCGGAAGGCATGGCAGTCGCAGCTTTCCAAAACGGGCTGAGAAGAGATGGTTTGAGGGCGACCAAAAAGCTACTGAGCCGACTCATGAAGTATCCCCCCACAACATGGGAGGAGATCCACAATGCCTACTGTGCCAAGGTACGAGCAGACGAGGATGACCTCAACAGATCGACCCAGCGGCTAACGACGATATAGTCAGAAGCAAGGAGGGATCGACGCAGTGATGGGCGGCGGGAACAGCCCTCGCACTTCAACAAAGAAAGTCATCAGCCCTACATCAGATCCTCTCATCCACCACCACCAAGAAACACAGAAGCACTGCAACGACATATCACCCCGCTCCGTAATGAAAAAGGTATGCCCCCTTTATTATCTGCCCATAACTTTTGTGTGTCTCCTTCAGAAATAGTGTACGCACTGAAGAAGATAGCCACAAAGGTACAATGGCCGCAGAAAATGAAATCAGATCCCGCCACAAGGAGGTCGAACACCCTGTGCGAGTTCCACCAAGAAAGAGGACATAAAACCGAAGATTGCATAGGACTACGACAGGAGGTAGTCAGAATGCTAAACCAAGGATACTTGAGGGAGCTGCTGAGCTATAAGGGAAAGACCAACTTCGCATGAGGGCGGGAACAATCTCAAGGGCTGCCAAAGCCACCTTCGCCAGCATGCACCATCAACATGATCGTCGAAGGAGGCGATGATTCAGCAATCAACCACGTAAAGTTCACCACCTCACACAAACTGAAACAAACAATCGCCCACGAACGGTATGACGACTTCGAAGAGAGTATCACCTTCGATAAGTCTAATGCCAATGGTTTGTCTTTTCTTCATTATGATGCTTTGGTCATAACTTTACGTATTGCCGACACTGACGTCAAGAGAATAATGGTCGATGATGAAGGCAGCGCCTGTATTATCCATCCAAGAGTCCTCGTGCAAATGAGACTCAAAGATAGGATAATACCGCATTACATAACACTGATAGGTTTTAACAATGCAGTGGAACGGACCTCCGGGGAGGTATTATTGCCGATTTTAGCAGGAGGAGTTAGACTGGAGACCACTTTCCACGTCATGAACCAAGAGACAGCCTACAACGCCATCATAGGACGCCCGTGGATACACACCATGCAAGCAGTCCATTCAAGCTTCTACCAAGTGATCAAGTTCCCCACCCCTTGGGGAGTATTTAGCATTCGGGGCGAGTCGCGCACCATGCAAGAATGCTATCAAATCGCTCAAGACTGCGACCATACCAAACAGTTGAAAGGAGCAAGTGTGGAGGCATAGCAATCAGCCGTGTTGGAGACTAAGGTCGACCCGACAACGGAAGCCATCAAAGATCCAGACATTGTAGAAGCCTGCAAAGCAACGGTCGAGGATCTCGACCCAGTACAACTGGACAACGACGACCACACAAAGAAAGCCTACATCGGACAGAGCCTCTGCGACCCAAGTAAGTACCATGAATTTCTAACTAACCACGCAAATTTATTTACTTTTTCTCATTCAGATATGTCGGGAATACCGAAAGACAATGCCACCCACAAGCTGAATGTCGACCCACTATATCCACCCGTGCCGCAAATTAGAAGAAAGTTCAACGCTGCAATCAACGAGGCTATCAGCGAAGAGGTAGATAAGTTGCTAGCCAACGGATCCATAAGAGAATCAAAATATCCCCAATGGGTCGCCAATGTCGTCATCCTCAAAAAGAAAAATGGGAAATGGAGAACGTGCGTAGACTTCACCGACCTTAACAAAGCATGCACCAAAGACTCATTCCCATTAGCTCATATCGACCAGTTGATCGATGCCACAGTAGGACATGAACTGCTAAGCTTCTTAGATGCCTACTCCGGCTACAACCAAATCATGATGGTCGAGGAGGACCAAGAAAAGATGACTTTCATCACCCACCAAGGGACATATTGCTACAAGGTGATGCCTCTCGGACTCAAAAATGCAGGGGCGATGTATCAGAGACTAGTTACCAGAATGTTCAAAGAAAAACTTGGAAAGACCATGGAGGTCTATATCGACAATATGCTTGTGAAGTCGGCAAACAAAGAAGACCATATCGACCTATCTGAAGGAAGCCTTTGAGATACTAAGACGGTACGGGATGAAATTGAACCCGGAAAAGTGTGCCTTCGGCGTAGCCTCAGGAAAGTTCTTGGGCTTCCTCGTATCACAACGAGGTATCGAGGTCAACCCAGACCAGATCAAGGCAATAGACACAATACCTGAGACCTTGAACAGCAAAAAACAGGTACAAAAGCTGACAGGTCGAATAGCCTCCCTATCCAGGTTCATCTCACGATCCTCCGACAGGTGCCATAAATTTTTTAACGTATTGGAAAAAGATCACGGACTATAGTGGAACGAGGAAAGCGTCGAGGCCTTAAAAAAATTAAAAGCATGCTTATCTTCGCCACCCTTGCTAGTCAAAGCGAACCCGGGCGAACCCTTACTAGTATACCTGGCAGTGTCCGAAGTCGCTATCAGCACAGTCCTGGTTTGCGAAAATAAAGGTACGCAATCTCCTATTTACTATATCAGCAAAACCCTAGTAGACGCCAAAATACGGTATCCACACCTCGAGAAGTTAGCCCTGGCACTGGTCGTAGCTTCACGAAAGCTTAGACCCTACTTTCAGTGTCACCCCATAAAAGTAATAACAACCTTCCCCTTGAGAAGCATCCTACATAAGCCTGAGTTGTCGGGCAGGCTCGCCAGATGGGCCATAGAGCTCGGCGAGCATGACATATCCTATCACCCAAGAAACGCCATCAAGTCGCAAGTACTTGCAGACTTTGTCACAGATTTCAGCTCAGAGATTCTGCCAGAAGCGGAACTGGAGACCATTCGTGCCTCTCCTAGTACCGACCTCTGGACCCTCTACATTAATGGCGTTGCCAACGCCTCAGGATCGGGACTGGGACTCATTCTCAAAATCCCCACGGGCGAGATAATTCGTCAGTCCATACAATGCCCCAAGATGACTAACAATGAGGCCGAGTATGAGGCTGTGATCGCAAGTATGAAGTTAGCCATCAAATACGGAGCTCGACGACTCATCCTCCATTGCGATTCCCAACTCGTGGTAAACCAGGTCACTGGGACTTACTAGATCAAGGAGCAGAGACTACAAAAATATCAATCAGAAATCCATAAGTTGATGCCCGAGTTCGACGAGTGCCGCCTGGAACAAATCCCTAGGGCGTAGAATGTCGAAGCAGACGGCCTAGAGAAATTGGCTGCAGCCACCAAAAACATCAACAGGGGAAATATAGTCACCCTCCTCCATTCAACCACAGATCACACTGAGGTACACTCTTTAAATCTAACTTAGGACTGGCGCAACCAGTTTATCTCATATCTGCAGGACGGGACACTCCCACCCGACAAAAAAGAATCCAAAAAGCTCCGCGTACAAGCCTCCCAATACAGCCTAATAAATCACAAACTCTACAAAAGAACGTTTGGCGAACCCCTCGCTAAGTGCCTGGGGCCGCACCAAATGAGGCAAGTACTCGAAGAGGTGTACGAGGGTCACTGTGGCGCACATATCGGTAATCGTGCCCTCGTCCATTGCATAATTCGATCCAGATACTACTGGCCCATTATGAAAAAGGAGGCAGCAGAGTATGTTCGCGGGTGTGAACATTGCCAAAAATACGCCCCTATGATACATCAATCGGGAGAGCCCCTCCACTCAATAACATCACCTTGTCCCTTCAGCAAATGGGGAATGGACATAATCGGCCCCCTGCCAGCGGGACGAGGAAAGTTACGGTTTCTATTAGTTTTAACTAACTATTTTTCCAAGTGGGTGGAAGTAGGTGTGTACGCCCAAATACGCGAACAGGAAGTCATCGCCTTAATATGGAAAAACATCATATGCCGTTTTGGCATCCCCAAGGAAATCAGCTGCGACAATGGCCCCCAATTCATCGGCAAAAAGACAATGGAGTTCTTCAACAAATGGAACATCAAGCGAATACTCTCCACGCCATATCATCCCACCACCAACGGCCAAGTAGAATCCTCCAACAAAACAATACTGAACATACTGAAGAAGAAACTCGAAGAAGCCAAAGGGCTCTGGCCCGAACTACTGCCAGAAGTACTATGGGCTTATTGAATCACGCCCAAATCCAGCATGGGAGAAACACCATGCTCACTGGTCTACGGAACTGACGCGGTCATACCCGTCGACGTCGGAGAGCCGAGCCTGAGGTATTCATATACCAGCGGAGCAGACAACGACATGAATAGGCTTCAAGACCTCGACGAGGCCGAAGAATGAAGGGATATGGCCCACATAAGAATGACAGATCAAAAGCAACAGGTCGAAAGGTATTACAACAAAAAAGCCAAAATACGACCACTCAAAGTGGGAGACTACGTCCTCAACGCCAAAACTTTAGCGTCAAAAGACCCGAGCGAAAGGAAACTGGGCACCAATTGGAGTGGGCCATATAAAATCACAGCAGATACAAGCAAAAGAGCATTCTAGTTGGAAACAATGGAAGTAAAAAACACTCTAAAATAACTGGAACGTCGCCCACCTCAAGTACTTCCATTTCTGAAGGGCGTCTCCCAAGTCGTACTCTTTTTCCCTTACTCGAGTTTTGTCCCAATCGGGTTTTCTCAGGGAGGTTTTTAACGAGGCGGCAAAAGGGACACCTAGAGGTGTCTGGAGACAGGTTTATCATATCGGCCCCTCGACATATTCTCCAGGCCGATATAATAAAGGGACTAGCCTAGTTGCATCTCCATTATAGGTTTATCATATCGGCCCCTCGACATGTTCTCCAGGCCGATATAATAAAAGGACTAGCCTAGTTGAATCTTCATTATGTAAGCGGCTAAAGCCACCATCTCCATTATGTAAGCAGCTAAGGCCACCATCTCCATTATGTTAGCGGCTAAGGCCACCATCTCCATTATGTAAGCGACAAAGGCCACCATCTCAATTATGTAAGCGGCTAAGGCCACATTCTCCATTATCAAAGCGGCTAAGGCCACCATATCCATTATGTAAGCGGCCAAGGCCATTGCTAGTAAATATCGACCCCGCTCGACGATGACGGATAACATTTCAACAACAGTTGAAGTTACATCATATGGGCCAAAGGCCATCACCAGTAAACGTCGACCCCGCTCGACGACGACGGATAACGCTTCAACAACAGTTGAAGTTACATCCTATAGGTCAAAGGCGATCGCCAGTAAACGTCGACCTCGCTCGACGACGACGGATAACACTTCAACAACAGTTGAAGTTACATCCTATGGGCCAAAGGCCATCGCCAGTAAACGTCAACCCCGCTCGATGACGACGGATAGCACTTTAACAACAGTTGAAGTTACATCCTATGGGGCCAAAGGCCATCGCGAGTAAACATTGACCCCGCTCGAAGATGACGGATAACACTTCAACAATAGTTCAAGTTACATCCTATGGGCCAAAGGCCATCGCCAGTAAATATCGACCCCGCTCGGCAACGACGGATAACACTTCAACAACAGTTGAAAATACATCCTATGGGCCAAAGGCCATCGCCAGTAAACGTCGACCCCGCTCGACGACGTTGGGTAACACTTTAACAACAGTTGAAGTTACATCCTATCGGCTAAGGCCATCGCTGTCGAAGCGCTGGCCAAGCTCGACTATGATGAATAACGTTCAGACAAAGAACAACACAAAGAGAATAGCAAAAAAAGTTTGGTTCTTTCACTATGACAAAAATTATATACATTTAATCCTGCGAAGGGCCCCCATTACATTCCACAAAAAAAAGCAAAACATATACAAATCTTAAGGAGCCTCGCCATTTTTTCCATCACCCCCCGCTTGCTCACATTCTCGACCATCGCCACCAAGGCGATAAGCTTCATTGAACCATGGGTCGGAATCAAGCCGGTTAAGATCCTCCGAAGTGTAGCCCTCTTGATTAGGGGAGTCGGAGCTGTACCCGCAAGTTGCCCGAGTAGCACGAGCCTCGCGCCACTGCTCCTGAACTTCCTCCTCAGAGGTACGTCCCGCAACGAGAAGTTTTTTGTATACGTCCAATCTGGCCTCCGCATATACCCACATCTCGTGCGCATCACGACGCGCATCCTCATCAGACAAGAGCTGGGAAGAAGAAGGTCGGGCCACGTCCCCAGGCCTTGGTGGGGCAGTACACCTTAGAACGTCGACCTCAGCCACCTTGGCATCGAATTCGGCTGTCAAAGCTGCCACCCTACGGTGCAGATCGGAAACCTCTGCCACCACCCCACGGCTGAGCTCCAACTCCTCTTCCCTCAATTTTAGGAGTGATTCCAGCTCATTATTACGAGCCACAACCTTCACCAACTCTTCATCCGTTTTCTCCAGCTCCGCCACCCTGCACTTTAATTGCGCCTTCTTCTGTTCAAGACCTTCCCGGAATACCTGAAATTTTGGATCTTGCTGGAACAGGTCCGCCACCGCCTGATGCTTGGAGCGGCACCTCTTGTATTTCTTCACCATTTTATCAAAAATGGTCGCTCTCTTCTCCTCACGACGCCTCCTCTCTACCTCCAAAACCAGGGTCGAAAAAAAAGAGGGGATATATATATACATATACATGAGTTAGTACACATCAAAGTCAACTTCACGACACGTGAAAGAACAGAGAGTTACCTGTAATGCCATACCAGCGACCCTCCGAGATAACTCCAAATCATCGACAACACTCAGCATCTCGCGCTCGGGGGCGGCACACAGTAAAGTCATCTCCAGTGCAGCCCGCTCGCTGTGCTGTAACAAATTGTAAGCCCCTAGAATTATGATGCGACGGCCAGACCCGTCCGCTGTCATCTCCATGTGCGGAATGCCTTCCGTCATCTCATCTACGTCCTCGTGGTCGGCCTCAGCAGTCGGACAACCAGCATCCCCGCCAACGAGAGGTGATGAGCCACCCTCGGCAAAAAGAACTGAGCTGGTACCGACATTAGCACTTACCTGGTGGGCCGACCTCCCCGAATGAATGACGTTGGCCATGAAAATGGGTCTAGTTGTTTGGTGAGGTGTGCCACTCCTTTCGTCCCCAGTCGCCACCGCCTTACCCATTTCAAGCCTCCGCCTTTTTCTCTCCTCAGGCTCCTCACCCTCGGAAGGCTCATCCACAGGCTGCGGAGATGACATCGACGACCTCAGTTCACTCGTAGTCACCTCCGCAGGAGCAACCTCTTGTGAAGAAACTCTGGGCACCCCTCCCTGACAGATGCACAAAGTATTTCCTACACATTCGGGTCGACAATTGATCGGGTGGAGGTGGATACTGTCGCCTTCCTCTTAGGAGCACTTCGACCTGTCAATACAAATAGTTTAGTTGACGAAGTTTGTGGGAGCGACTGATTAAAGTCGAAGAAATACTTGAAGGGCCCACGGGGCCGTGGCATTCAAGGAACTCAGACCATGTGCGGGTTTCTTCCACGAAAGGCAGCAAACCAGCTGCCCACTGCTAGATATCAGTTATGAATAGGGGAGTCTAAGCTATTGCTGCAAAATAACAATAAAAATTATAACAATGATACGACCGGAACCGCTAAGGTCATGGACGATAAATAACTCGATGGGTGGGAATACTTACGTTTCGAATTCCACCTCTCTCGGAATCCGACGGGGTTAGATACCAGGTGCTCTGTTCTGATGATGAAGTACCTATGCCAATAACCACGGTTAGCCCGATCATCAGTCTGCACGACCAGCCCTTTCGAGCTACGATTCTTCAGGTGCAACATGGTACCCCTCAGGTAGCCGGCACTGAATAGCTGCAAAAGGTGATGAACAGAGATCTCGCACCCAGCCAGCTCCGCATATGTAGACATTATCCTACATATCTTTAAGGTGTATGGAGTAAGTTGGGTGGGACACATGTTGTAAAAATAGCAAAGCTCTTCCGCCAAAGGAAAAATGGGAAGGCCATAACCGATTAAAAAAGGATATTCATAAAATACGCAGTATCTCGGTCTGTGGGCGTTCGCATAATCTGCTCCCGCTAAGACCATCTCCACGTGATCAGGTATGTCGAACGACGTGCGAAGATTATCTAAATCATCTTGCATTAACTCAGATTTCTCCAAGGGTTGCTCGGGAGAATCCTGTTGGAAGTCCCTTTTGATAAGAAGTTGCTTCGGCAGCACGTTATCCACAGTAAGAGAGGTGAGGTCCTCCCCTCTCTCTCCCTTATCACCACTGGATGGAGGCGGCATGTCAGATGGCTTATTATCACGAGCCCCCGAATTGTTATCCCATTTAGGTTTTGCTATAATTTCCGTCTAAGGAGCGGTGTAGACACAACCAAAAGTGTACTTTCAAAGAAATGGTGAGTTTTCGGAGAAAGGAAGTGTTCTCTTAGATAGTCGGGAAACGTCTGCAGATAACCTAAAGCTGGATTAAGTTAAACACTTTCCCTATTTATAAGGCTGGGTGGCATTGAAATCGAAGAGGCAAGGTCTAAACAGGCGCGGGAAACCGAGCATCAGAACACCGTTTGTACTTCCTTGGGAATAAGCGTGATGATGATGCATGCGTATGATGACGTCATTTTAGAGAAGGGATTGCGCGCTAATATTTCAATAAATTCAAATAATCACCCCTTCACATCGTCGTCCCCGAGCATGGTCAAATTCTCCCAGAACAAGGTTCATGGTTCCATCCATCGGAGACGCACTTCGTCACGTCACCAACGAACAGATGGACTAACTGTATGGGGTCAAATTCTGCCCACTACGGTACTAACGACCCACGACTAAGCAATAGCCGAAATGAGGGTACGACCTAAGAATGTCGGGGTGAAATGTGCCTCTAGGTCTTGTCGTCCCCTCGAAAGCACGTGATCTATCTCTGTATTATTTTATTATTTCGAGGGAGTTCATCTATTATATAAAGGAGGATCCCAATATTGTAAAGGATCGGATCTTCTCTAGAACAAGCATTTTCTCTCTCTCTTTCTCTCTGTCTTTTCCTCTCTCGCGCATCCAATCTATTGAAAGCAATAAGAAACATAATACATATTTCTAGGTCTCATTATCTTCGATTACAATTTACCTTTGATTTATTTTTATTGTATTCACTTGCAAAGTAATTATTATCTTTCGAGTCAAATAATAGAATCTACTACTACTACTAACTTATTTTGCTCTATGCCTACTGCTACTACAATTAACTTAGTTTGTAATATGGTGCAATATAAGCACCAGCATCTCTGTACGCATAATTAGTTAATATATATATATATATATATATATATATATATATATATATATATATATATATATATATATATATATATATATTAATCATGCGTACAGAGTGATTTGGCCTATATTGATTATTTAGTGATTTGGCCTATATTGATTCGTTCAAATAATATGCACTTCCCTCAATCTGCTTTCTTTCTTATAATGACAAACCCGTTGGAGATTTTGGTACAAGTATTGGACAGTTAATTAACACAAGCAACCTCACTCCTAGTGAACTAGATTTGGATCTTGAATATTAAAATCCCTAAAGAAAGCAGCAACAATATAACTTTGGTGCTTGTACTCTTATTTTGTTCAGAAAAAGTCACCTCGCAGTGTGTCCAATCATTTATGGTATTTGCCAATTTGCCATACAAAAGCAACATGGGGTTGGGTCTCATCAAGTTCCTTACTGTCATTATTCTCAGCTTATATGCAATATAGGAGCTCCTATTGCATCCTTGCTTTCTAATTTTACTTGTAATTAAGAGGGTGTTTGGCTAAGCTTATAAGCTCGTCAAATTGGCTTATAAGTACTTTTACGTATTTGGTAAAATTAAAAGTGCTTATAAGTCAAAAATAATCCAAAAATCATAAGTTGGTCTCCCCCAACAAATCAAATTTAAGCTTATAAGCACTTTAGGTTTGACCAAAATATTTATTATTCTTTTCCAAAAGTATTTCTTTTTAAAACAAAACATCGTATACTCAGTTCTTCAGCTACTTATTGTGGCAATATTTTAAATCTTTGTTGACAAATATCTTGAACAAGACCATGTGGAAGCCCTTCTAAAAGCCATTAGAAAGATGGCAAAATGTATTTGTAAAGTGGCAAAAATACATTAGCCACTTTCTTGCCATGCACAACAAGTCTTCATGCAAATAAGGCTATAAATAGCCATTACCAATCACTCCTTTCTCATCAATTATCATTAGCAAGACAAAGAAATCCTTCTACTACTTTCTTTCTAGTTTTGTCTTCATAATCTTTCCTTTGTTGTTTTTCCTTCTCAAAGTTTAGTAGTCTAATTTCTTTTGTTCCCCCTTTTAAATAGTTGGGTTGTAATATTTAATTTTGCTGATTACTGTATCCTCTATCTAATTAGAGATAGGCTTGTTTAATCCTGGAAAAATATTTACATTGCCGAAATATTTTCTTAGGACAGTGCCCAGCACGACTCAAGCCAGTTGGTATATTTCTGCTCACAAATAATACTATTTTAGTATTATTATTATCGTTACTTTTCGGTGTCATTTCCCTACAATCTAAGAACATTGGAAAGTAATACTATTACGAAATTTTTTGATGATGCTACCAATTTTGGGGTTGTCTTTACTACTACTGTTCCAGCTGTCCTGCCAGATATCTATGGTATTGCAAATACGTCATTGCATCTACAACTTCGGCAGACACTAACGTCAAAATACAGATATGTAAAAAGACATGGTTACATATCCAATGCTAATATTAAAACCTTCAAGAAAAATGCACCTCAATGCAATAGTAGAGTTGGGATAAATGATAATCTCACTAAGTTAAAACTAAATTTGGCTAAAGCGGATAATATAATTGTTGCAGGTATTTTTCAAATAAATAATGTGGCCAGTGTGTGAGATTGGGTGATAGACTCTGGTGCTACTAGGCACATTTGGAAAATAAAAATAAATTTTTGTCTTACACCCAAGTTAAGGAAGGAGAAAAAACTATTTATCTTGGTGATTCAAGAACAACTCGTGTTCTTGGGAAAGGAAAAATTCTTCTCAAACTCACATCCGGTAAAACTCTAGCATTGAGTGATGTATTGCATGTTCCTAATATCCAAACCAATTTGATTTCTGTGGGATTCTTAGGAAAATCTTGGAGTAAAGGTTTCATTTAAAAATAATGAGGTCGTATTGACCAAAAATGATATTTTTGTGGGAAATGGATATTGTAACTATGGTTTATTTGTGCTTAATATTTCTGATACTAGCAATGAAAATGCTTCTTCTTCTGCTTATATGGTTGAGTTAATTTCTTTATGGCATGCTAGACTAGGATATCTTAATGTCGCGTATATAAAAAAAATACAGTCACCAGGATTAATATCTGGTTTAGACTCAAATAATATTAACAAGTGTGAAATATGTGCTGAAGCTAAAAGTACTAAAAAGACCTGTTTTCCGTGAATAGAAAAACTGAATTGTTATATTTAATTCACACTGATTTAGGCGACTTGAAACAGACTATGACTAGAGGTGGTAAACGATATTATGTAACTTTTATTGATGATTTTTCTAGATATACTAAGTTTTATTTGCTTAGAAATAATGATGATGCATTTAATTTTTTTATTTCTTATAAAACTGAGGTTCAAAATCAACTTAGTAGAAAAATCAAGAGAATTAGATCAGATAGAGGTGGAGAATGTTTATCTTTAAATGAATTTTGTGAAAATAATGGACTTATTCATGAAGTAACTTCGCCTTATTCACCTGAGTCAAATGGAATAGCTGAAAGAAAAAAATAGAACATTGAAAGAGATGATGAACTCTATGTTAGTTAGTTCTAATGCTCCTAATAATTTGTGGGGTGAAGCTATTTTATCTGCATGTCACTTTCAAAATAGAATACCACATAGAAGAACTAGCAAAACTCTGTATGAATTGTGAGGGGCTATAAACCAAACTTGGAATATTTAAAAGTGTGGGGGTATCTTGCTAAAGTTCTTTTGCATGAACCTAAAAAGAGAAAAATAGGTTCTAAAACTGCTGATTGCATGCTAATTGGATATGTTAAACATAGTGCTGCATACAGATTTCTCGTTTTAAAAAGTGATGTGCTTGATTGCACTACTATAATTGAGACAAAAAGTGATGAGTTCTTTCAATATATTTATCCAGTATCTGATAAAATTTCTCATACACCTGTTGAAATAAATAATCAAAATACCTCTAATGAGAAACTGAGAAGGAGCAAAAGACCTAGGAAAGAATATTTTTCTTATGGAAATGATTTTCAGACTTTTCTTGTCAATAATGAACCGTCAAATTATTTTGAATTTATTTCTTCAGATGCTAAATATTGGAAAGAGGCAATAAAAGTTGAAATTGATTCTATTAAGAAAAATAATACATGGATTTTAACTGATTTACCTCCTGGTGCAAAGCCTATTGGTTGTAAATAGATTTTCAAAAAAAAAATTAATCCTGATGGATCTTTAGATAAATAAAAAGCCCGGTTAGTAGCAGAATATTTTTCTCAAAAATAAAATATAGATTATTTTGATACATTTTCACCAGTGGTTAGGATTTCTTCTATTCGAATTTTTATTGCCTTAGCTTCAATCCGTAAGCTTTTTATCCACCAATGTGAAAACTGCTTTTCTAAATGGTGATTTAGAAGAAGAGATTTATATGGTTCAACCTAAAGGTTGTATCATTCCTGGACAAGAAACTAAAGTTTGTAAATTAATTAAATCTCTTTATGGCCTTAAACAAGCTCCTAAGTAATGGTATGAGAAATTTGAACAAGTCTTACTGAGAGACAGTTTTTCTTCAGTGGAGGTGGATAAATGTGTTTATACTAAAGTAGTAGATAATGATTATGTGATATTATGTCTGTATGTTGATGACATGCTTATATTTGGTACAAGTTTAAATATTGTACAAAGTACTAAATTATTTCTGTCTGCTAATTTTGATATAAAAGATCTGGGTGAAGTAAATATGATATAGGCAGTTAAAGTTATAAGGAGTAAAGATGGCATAATATTGTCACAAGAACATTATGTTCAAAGACTTCTTAAGAAGTTTGAATATTTTAATGTCACATCTGTGAGCACTCCTTTTGATGCTAACTCTCAGTTGAAAAAGAATAATGGTGACTTAGTTACTCAGTCTAAATATGCTCATATTATTGGGAGTCTGATGCATTTAATAAATTTTACAAGGCATGATATAGCCTATGCTGTGTGTATACTGAGTAGATATACTCATAATCCCAACAGAAAGTATTGGTCTGCATTAGATAGACTAATGAAATATCTGAGAGGAACCATAAATTATAGTATCCTATATAGTGAATTTTCTTCTACTTTAGAAGAGTACACTGATGCAAACTGGATCTCTGATTCAGATGGGACAAAATCCACTAGTGGTTATGTATTCACCCTTGGTGGTGGTGCAATATCGTGAAAATCGGCTAAACAGACGATCATTGCTAGATCGACTATGGAATCAGAGTTTGTAGCTCTGAAGTTAGCTGGTACTGAGGCTGAGTGGCTAAGAAACTTCTTAGCTAATATCCATTTAATAAATGACGTATTGCCTCTTGTGTCTATGCATTGTGATTGTTAAGCGGCAATAACTATTGCAAAGAATAACTCTTATAATTGTAAAAGTAGACACATGAAACTGAGACATGATGTCATAAAATAGGTGTTGAGAGATAGAATAATTTTCATTAATTATGTGAAGTCAGAGATAAATTTGGCCAATCCTCTAACTAAACCCGTAGGAAGATAATTAATTCTTCAAACCTCAAAAGAGATGGGGTTAAGGCCGACATATTGTCAATAAAGATGGTAACCCAACCTATGTGATTGGATATCCCATGAAGTAGGTTCATATGAGTAATAACAAGTTGACATTGGCACTGATGCACTAAAAGAGAATGCTTGACTGCTACTAATTGAAAGATTGAGTTATAATTGTTAATGAAATTCATAGTCCTTATGGATGGTGTATTTAAAAGCAGTATACACTTGATGAATTCACCTATATGAGAGTGGAGTGGGTCGCTTCTATGAGATTTTGGCCTAGTCTCTAGAGCTCTCGTGAATAACCATGCATGCGCATGGCCTATTGGGCGCAAAACCGCGTTGAACAGCAAAATTACCGGGTGTCAAAATGTGATTGATAAAATTTCTAACTTACAATAAAAATTATTGGTTCATAGAAATATTAAATTTCACCAGTAATTCTATGAGTTAAATTTTATAGGTCTAAGTTTGGTTCATAGTCCAGAAGACATCAAACCTATTACATTTCGACCATACAAATCCAACAAGTTTATTTTTGGAGGCCTTTAAAATAGTGGGGGATTGTTGCAATATTTTAAATCTTTATTGACAAATGTTTTGGACAAGACCATATGGAAACCCTTCTAGAAGCCATTAGAAAGATGGCAAGCGGCAAAATACACTAGCTACTTTCTTTCCATGCACAACAAGTCTTCATGCAAATGAGGCTATAAATAGCCATTAGCAATCAATCTTTTCTCATCAATTATCAGTAGCAAGACAAAGAAATCCTTCTACTACTTTCCTTCTAGTTTTGTCTTCATAAGCTTTCCTTTGTTGTTTTTCCTTCTCAAAGTTTAGTAATCTAATTTCTTTTGTTTCCCCTTTTAAATAGCAGTGTTGTAATATTTAATTTTGCTGATTCATGTATCCTCTATCTAATTAGAGATAGGCTTGTTTAATCCTGGAAAAATATTTTATATTGCTGAAATAGTTTCTTAGGACAGTGCCCAACACGACTCAAGCCAGTTGGTGTATTTTCGTTCACAAATAATAATATTGCAGTATTATTATTATCGTTACTTTTCGGTGTTATTTCCCTACACTTATTATTGATTTCAGCACTTTTATCCAAATACGTAGCTGCTTATTTTTTAAATCAATTTCAGCACTTAAAAGTGCTTTTCAACACCTAATGCTTATCGGTTACTCTAAATCAGCTAAGCCAAATGAGCTCTAAGGCTCGAGTTCCGTTTATTTTATTGTACATTCCGTCTATTCTACATGTACTTCTTACACAGTTTAGAAATATAATACTATAATTTTTATTATTTAAAAAAAAATGATTTTTAATTTGTATTTACTCTTGATAATCATCACATAGATTCAATTTGAGTAGGAGATTGCGAATGAAAACTCTCTTCCTATCCGAGGGCATCATTATGCTTGGCGACAGTTTATTAGCCTTTTACCTTTTACTAATATATTCTTTAAGGTTACCTTTTAATATTATATTCTTTAAGTGCCTTATGAATCATAGAGCCCGGTCTTAGCACTTATATCGTGATAATAAAAATGGACTTTAGATCTAATTCAATCCGAAAAAATTAGCTAATAAAATTCTTTTTTGGTTGAAAAGATGTGATTTTACAGTAACGGAAATTAAATGAACAAGTAGTGAAATAGAATAAAATTTAATTTATAATACAGATTAATACTAATGTACAATTTGTGGTGGCAAATTGGATAAATGAAATAGTTAGTCATCCTTATTATCCACTAAAAAATGGGTGGATAATGAACTTTTTAAAAATAAGTCAAATATGGATAAGATCCATACTATCAACTTAATCAATGGATAACCAATGAGTTTAACTTTTACATTTACAAATACTCAAATTGAGGATTTTCTCAAGTTTAGAAAATTAAAAATTCTTTCAAAAGTGATCATATTCAAGAAGCCATGAATAATATAGACATCCACATTATCTTCTGATTAATCCATATTCTGTTCGTGCTAAATAAAGGTCGGGTTATATGTTTGATCAGTTTTTGCATTATCCATTTCCAACCTGCTCATATCCGATGCGATCCGACCTGCCAGCTTGCTACCCCTATGTACAATCTACACACATACATTACAGCCAGGTAGCTTATATACAACTTTACAATGTGTAACCCAGAAAAAGGCTAAGATTTAACATTCAACTCCAAATAGTTTCTCGAAATCGCTATTAAAATTTTCTTTAATAGCTCACGCTTCTAAACCATTCTTCGAATCAGAAATTGTGACTCAAACATCAATTCAACTTGTAAGATAATTAATTCACAGCCATAGCAGAGATTAAGATACAATCATACAGATATAAAATTATAATTTTGAGTTAAAGTCTAAGAAAGCGTACCATTAAACTCCATGGACTCAGCAGCGACATCAAACGGCGATTAAGCCTAAGATCAACTTCCACGATCCACTAGTTAGCGCTCTCACAGCTCGGAGAACTTGACTGATAGGACATCTACCATGACCACGTATTCAAGAGTCAGAATACACTAGGGTTTTCTAATAGCTAGGGAAGTGGGGGATGACCTCTATTTATAAAGAGTGTCTACCCATCACAGGCCAAATGCTATTGGGCCTCACTTATCCACACACATAGTATTTAATATCAGACCTTTTATTTATCCATCACTTGGTCCATGTCACTATCCTTTCAGGCTATAGCCAATTAACAGAAGTCCAAATTTCAACATTCTCCCACTTGGATGTCAACGTTAATTGAGGACAAGAAAATAATTTTAAAACTTGAGTTTTGAGAAAAATATTTAGAAAAAAAAAATTTAGACTTTACAGTGGCCACACCACTCACATAGCCAAGGATAGAATAACTCATATAGCGATCATCCAGTCTCAATAGAGAACACTAAAATTTTAACAATGAATCATAGCAGGCATCACACCATTTCACGGTATGAATACTCTCTATGATCACGTGTGCTAGAATTTCCATTATGTGGATCAAACATGTATGCTAAGCATTTTATCTTTCTAATCAAGGTGAACAGAGCCACACCTCTTAAAAAGAAATAATCCTCCAAGTGATATTATAAATATCACCTCAGGAACCTCAAATGACACAGAAATCATATTATCGCAAAAGGTTTCCCTTGTGCCTTACCCAGGATAATCAAGGCAACAAGCAATAAAACTCACAGATGCCATGAGTTTATGCAATATCTAATTAGATACAAAAAACAAATAAATTATCATGTTAATCACTAAGCATAACAAATATCAAAAAATACAAGCTTGCATAAAAATAGAATTTATTAAAAGTAATATCTCTGTTGGCAATTACAAAGTAACTCACACTGATTAAAGCACATCAAAAGACTCTTAAATACCCATATATTTAGCATGTTAATTAAGCACTATATGCCTAAGACCATTAGTCAAAGGATCAATCAACATAGATTATGTGCTAATATACTCAATACATATATCATCTTCTTTTACCACATCTCTAACCTTAAGAACCTTAAGGCTAACATGCTTAGAGCCTCTTGTTCTCTTGTTATTATTAGAGAAGAACACAGTTGCACTGTTGTCACAGTAAATAGTCACCGGCTTAGATATAAAATTCACAATTTGCAATGTAATAAAAAAATTCTTCATCCAGACAACATGTGAAGCAGTCTCAAAACAAGCAATAAACTCAGCTTCCATTGTGGATGTAGTAGTGATACTCTGTTTCTCACTTTTCCAAGAAAAAACACCTCTAACCAACATAAAAATATACCAAAAGTGATTTCATAGTTTCTTGACAATCTGCAAAATTAGAATCTGAATATACTAGCAGGCTTAGATTGTCAACCCTTTTGTACACTGGCATGAAGTTTTGGTGCGTTGTAGATATATCATCACTTTGTTTGCAGTTGCCCAATGTGCCCACTTTGGATTAAAAAAATCTTCCTAACATATTCACAGCAAATGATATATCAGGCCTTGAAGAAACTTGTATATACATTAATCATGCCAACAACACTTGCATATGGCACATCTTTCATAGTTCTCTTTTCAACATCATTTTTCGGACATTGATCCTTAATAAGATTGTCCCCTTTTACAAGAAGTGCAACACTAGGTCTACAGTCTTGTATATTAAAATTTTTAAGAATACTTTCAATATAAGAACGTTGTGATAAATCCAACAAACCACATGACCTATCTCTTTTAATTTATATCCCAAGAAAAAAAAAGGCTTTATAAGATCTTTCATATCAAAAGACCTATACAAAAATTTCTTGGTTTCATTCATCAAGCCCAAACTATATGTGGCAAGAAGAATGTCATCAACATAGAGAACCATTATAATAAAATTGCCATTAGCTATTTTGAGATAAACACATTCATCAAGTTTATTTTTCACAAATCTAAATTTTGTAATAATTTCATCGAATTTCAAGTACCACTACCTGGAGGCTTGATAAGCCATATATAGATTTGCTAAGTTTGCACACTAGACGTTGTTTACGAACTTCTTTAAATCCTTTAGGTTGAAACATGTAAACCTCTTCAAGCAGAAACCCATTTTGGAAAGAAGTTTTAATATCCATCTGGTGCAATTCTAAATCAAAATGAGCCACAAGATCCATCACGACTCTAAATGCATCCTTGGATAAAACAGAAAAAAAATATTTCTTTATAATCAATACCTTCTTTTTGGGTGTAACCCTTAGCAACCAATCTTGCTTTATAAAGGTATATATTTTTCTTGGAGTCTTTTTTAGTTTTAAATACACATTTGGAACCAATAGGTCTAAAACCTACAAGCAATTCAACTAATTCCCATATTCTATTGTGTTACATGGAGCGCATTTCATCTTCCATTGTCTTACGCCATTTATCAGCATATGGAGAGGAAATATCTTGAGCATATGACAAAGAATCAATCAACTCTCCAGTATCACTAAAATTTTCAGTCACATATATAATAAAATCATCAGAGATGGAAAATCTTCTTTCTCTTTATGACCTACGGAGTGGTTCATTGTGTTCATTTTGCTCAGGGACTATGGGGTCCACATTATTGTTCCCTTGATTCTCCCCCACCTGAATAAGTTGGTTTACCATCTTTTCATGTACAACAGGTATAGGAAAAATGAACTCCTTCTCTTTCAACACAATTTTCTTTTCACATGAACAATCACAATTACAAATATCATTCTCAAGAAATTTTACAATAATAGACTCAACAATTCTAGTGCAACGCGCGGGACAAAAAAAAACTAAAGCCTTTAGAGTGATCAGGATAGCCTATAAAGAAACAACTGATAGTTTTGGGATAAGTTTTATTTTCTATGGGTGAATAAATACGAACTTCAGTTGGACATCTCCAAATATGAAAATGGTTCAAGCTAGGTTTTCTAGTTGTCCATAGTTCAAAGGGAGTTTTCAGGATAAATTTTGTAGGAACTCTGTTTAGTATATAGGTACCTGTTTTTAAGGCTTCACCCCAAAGAGACTCAGGCAGGCTAGTCCTTGGCATCATACTTCTCACCATTTCTATGAGAGTACGATTTTGTCTTTCAGCCATACCATTCTACTCATGTGTACCTGATATGGTATATTGTGCTATTATAACACCTCGTAAATTCGATTTAGGTATGAATGAGTTAAAGGAGTAGTAAGGTTATATTTTGAACATGTGAAGTCCCACAGGGATGATTATGGGTGAAAATAGTTATTTTAAAATCAAGATGGAAAGTAAGGTGCATAAGATTTGACAAAATCGACTAAGTTTGCAGAAGGTCTGTCTTCCAGAAGCGTTTAGTGAAAATATGTAAGGAATTTGGGAAAAATCAAAGCATGAAAGTTGTAGGTCTTTAAAACCCGAATAGTTAGCATGGGATATGAAAAAGAAAATCGGTTTGGTAATGAGGGAAAATTGTATAATTACCACGGTAATTATGTATAGCATGTGTAAGAAATACAAAGTGAGTAGAATAATCACTGAGATTAGTTATTGATGACAAAGTGATCGCAGAAAAGTTGTAAAATCGTGCCTATTTGTGTGTTATAAGGGTAGTGCCATTACACGGAACTCTAAAATTTAGAGTACATGTCAAAAACTTAGGTCACAATAATGCTATAAGCGTTTTTTAGGAAGTGCTTAAGAAGATAAAGTGTGAGAAGTATAACTCATGATTGAGGTAGATAAGAGAACTCTGGTGAAAGAAGTTCACCACTTAGCCAAGATAGCAGTTCGACTTCGGACTTCGAAGATGACGGAGTTGTTGTCTAGAAAAGGACTTGTTCCCCTTTTGTAGACGAAGAGAAAAAGAACAATGTGATGATCCCTCTGTGTTGCAGTTGAAAGTAAGATGCATAAGATTTGACAAAATCGATTAAGTTTGCAGAAGGTCTATCTTACATAAGAGTTTAGTGAAAATATTTAAGGTATTTGAGAAAACTCAAAGAATGAAATTGTAGGCCTTTGAAATATCTTTTCAATGATATATTATGGAGCCCGAACGGATCTTTGTACAAAATGTTATGTGCATTTTACAAATCAGTATGTGATATGAGCGCCCCTAGCACAACCGCGCTAATTTTGAGGCAGTGTTACAGCAGTTTTGCATGGTCAGTAGCGCGGGCAGGTCTTCAGGTGCATGGGCGCGCTCGTAGGGGGTCGTTTTAAAGCTATATTTTGTCCTCCACAGCCCCAAAACATAAAAACTTGCTCTAGAAAGAGGGACTCTCAAAAACCTAATTCCTTAAGGGTCCTTCCACCATCCAAGGTAAGCTCTAATGGTGATTCTAAGTTAATTTTAATTTTCCAACATCTTATTAATATGGGTAAACCCTCCATATTATTAAATATTTGATTGGGATATCATTGTTGAGAGACGGAAGCCTAGAACTCGAATGCAAAGGGTTTGAACTTCAAAAAGGTAATGTCTTCACCCTCTAATTCTAATTGATTCTAGCATTTGTTTAATGATTTTAAACCCTAGTTCATGAGATATGAGTTGATGGGTTTGATAGAAAAGCATGAACAATTATAGGTTTGGGGTGTTGATTGTTGATTATTGGTTAATGGTGTTGTTTATCTTATGGGTGATAAAGAATAATATTGATTATAACCATTTGAGACCTCAGAATTTATCTAGGAGCAAGAGAATGGGTTATTGGGTGTAGAGACACAATTAATAAGCACTATGAAGCTTTATTTTCACCAAGTGTTTGATAAGATGCTTAAGTGACCAAAACATGAGTATCATTGCTAATATGGAATCACACTGACTTGTATTGATATAGATTAAAGTTGAAAGGGTTGGCGAATGTTTTATTCGCTCAAGAGCAGAAAGTTAAGGTATGTGAGGCTAAATCTCTATATTTGGGAATGTTAATGATTCTCCCTAAACTATATTTCTATTACAACGTTACTAATTGCCTCGGAAATATAGTTTATTCTAGTTCCTTGAATATTGTAGAACTTCTATTCTCTAGCTTCATAACTCGTTCATGACTTTCATTCTGAATGTTGTGAGCTCGGTTCATAATCAATATAGACTTGGGATTGATGTCCCTGAGTCTCAGTATAGCTTAGTCAGCATGTCATAAACAGTTAAAGTTTTAGTGTTCATAATCAGTTCAAGAATATATGTCTCAGTCCAGTCCTATTCAGTATTATGTAACTCAGTGTGATTCAGCATTCAGTATCATGTAACTCAGTATGATTCAGTATTTCAGCATCATGTATTTTAGTATGATTCTCAGTTCCTGAATGTTGAACACCTGTCTTTGGGCCAGAGGTCGCAGTTTATTATTTATGCATCTTTGGGCCTGAGGCCACAGTTTATGCGTTATGCATCTTTAGGCCTGAGGTAGCAATTTATGCTTTATACATCTTTGGGCCTGAGGATGCAGTTTATGCTTTATTCATTTTGGACCTGAGGACGCAGTTATGTATACGTATACTTGGGCCCGAGGCAGCAGTTGTGCACATATATATATTGGGCCTGAGGCCGCAGTTTAATATTTAGATAAACATGTCGTTCATCATTAAGAAGAGGGAGTATTTATATCCTTACTTCCTTTGTTCAGTTCAGTTATCAGTTTTCATTTCAGTTACCGGTTATCAGTTCAGTTATCAGTTATCAGTTATCATTTTAGTTATCAATTATTAGTTATTTCAGGCATTAGTTATCATTTCAGTTATCAGTTATCAGTTATCATTTAAGTTGTCAATTATCAGCTATCAGTTATCGTTTCAGTTTCTGTTTCAGTAATTATCAATTCTTAGTTATCAGCTCAGTTTCAGTTTCAACATGTATAATTCTTTCTTTCAGTTGCATTACATACCAGTGCAATTCAAATGTACTGACATCCCTTTTGCCAGGGGCCTGCATCTCACGATGCAGGTAATGATTTATATGTTGATGATTCAGAGCGCTAGGATTCTCGTACCAGCTAATTTGGTGATCCCCGGTTCTTTCGGGGATTATCATTATCTTACAGTCTCTAGTATTTTCAGACAATTAGTGTTTACAGTATTTCATTAGAGGCTTCATAGACTACAGTAACAGTTAGACAGAGTCTCAGGATTTTCATATTAAGCTATGTTGGCTACAAAGATGTTTCAGAATTGTATTAGTATTTCCGCACTTTGATTTATATCATTCAGACTTCCAGTATATCAGCATGTGTTAGTTTATCTTCCGCATTCAGTATGTTATGATACCACAAGTTGATTCAGCCAGCCAGTTGGTTTGTTCAGTCACATATAGTTAGGCACCGAGTGTCGTGTTACGTGCAGGCCCAGGTTCGGGCATGACAGCTATTATCCCACACTGTTGCAAAAATAAAGAAAAAAGCCTCATACATTGACCTGACTCATCATATTTTTCATAGTACCCACCACTATGATCAGACCTCACTATCTTAATGGACTTTCCAAGCTATTTTTCAACTTCAGTCTTGTAAATTTTCAACTTATCAAGTGCTTCAGATTTTTCTTTCAACAAAAGATATATATAACAGTATTTTAAAAAATCATCAATAAAAGTAATAAAATACGTATGATTTATCAAAGTAGGTACATAAGGTCCACTATTATCAGTATGAATAATTTCTAAGAGTTCAGAGCTCCTAGTGGAATCCTTTCTCTTAACCTTGATCATTTTACCGTTAACACAATCTACACAAGTTTTAAAATCTTTTGGATCAAGAACAAGTAATATTCTCCTTTACTAATTGTTCAATTCTTTCTTTAGAAATATGCCCAAGACGCCTATGCCATAATAGGTAAGATGTTTTACTCATAATAGACCTTTTGTGAGCAATATTTTAACATGCATTGCAGAAAAGCTTTCAGTTAACACATTCAAGCGATATTGACCATTACTTAAAAAGGCATCAGCAAAAACATGTGAATCATTAGAAATTCTAATTACCATTATTTTGTTGAAATGAATAACCACCTTTTTCCAAAAAGAAAACCGAAACTAATCTCCTTCTCATAGAAGGTACAAAAACAGTATTTCTAAAAGAATACTAGAATTATTTTTAAAAGGTAAAATAGATGTCCTATAAACTCTGCATTTTGTTTGAGTCCATTGCACACAAGAACACTAACTTTATCCTCTTTTGGCTTTCGTCTGCTTACTAGATCCTGCAAGTCATTGGTTACATGAACATTGCACCACTATCGAACCACTAGAAATTTAAAGGAACATGAACAAGACTAGTTTCAAAGAAGACAAAAGACAAAAGTTTACCTGGTTTCTTTTTCAGAGGACATCCAGCTTTCTTATGACCTACTTGTTTGCAATCACAGTTTTTGATTTCTTTCTTAATTACAGCTTAAAGACCAAGAGGATTATAAGACTGACCTTGGTTAATACCAGACTTATTATTATGGTCACTATTGCCACTTGGACGATGAGATTGACCATGTTTATTTTTATGAAATGTGGGTCTACTTTTCTTTTATAAGAGGGATAATTTGCTGATCTAGAAGAACTAACAAGGTTCACTACGCCCTCAACTTTCTCCTTTTGGATCCTCCCTTCCTCTACCACACAGACAGTAATAAGATCATCAATATTCCACTTATCTTTTTATGCATTGTAGGTTGTCTTAAGCTGCTTAAACTGCTCAAGAAGGGACCTTAGGGATTGATGAACAAGAAAATCATTGGTAATGGTTACACCTAAGTTATTCATTTTGGTAGAAATGTTAACCAATTTTATAATATGATTACGAACACTACCTACAAGGCCATACTTTATGATAGACAGGGAATCAATCAAGCTATCTATCTTAGCTTTATCTTATTCTAGGAATTTCTATCCAATGGCACTCAAGAAATCTTTTGCATTTCCATTATCCTTAACTGCACCTTTTATGTGATTAGAAATAAATCACTTCATGATCATAAGGCTTAATTTGTTAGCCTTCATCCATTTCTCATACTTAGCCTTTTCATCAGCAGTGCTAGTAGTTGTAGGTTAAACTGTTTTCGGTTCAGTCAATGCAAAGTCCAGAGTCCATCAAACCTAACACTATTTCAACATCTTGTTTCCACTTCTTGTAGTTGCTACTAGTCAGAGTTTCAATGGAATTCAACTGAATAGTCATGTTGTTAACAACTGTATAAGCAAACAACACAAAAATTAGATAAATTTATGGGCAGCATTATATAGATCAAAATAGTCAAAGACATCCATTACACCGCTCATTTGAGTAGAAGATGCAACTCTCTCCTCATTTAAAAATCAAGGAGTCCAAGGAATTCATTGCATCCTCACCATTAGGCAAAAGATACAAAACCTCATCCATCTATTATCTAAGAGTACAAGACATACATTGTGTCCTTCCTTTGCGTAAGATACACAAAACCTCCTCTTATATCTTTCTGTCCTTATCCTTTTTTTTAACATGTATACATGAGAATCCAAGATATTAAGTTTCATCCTTTGGGTTGAATTATAATATCTTATCTTATAAATTAATTATGCGTCATTAGTATCAAAAGGAAAACCTCCAACACTAGTAAACACTTATAAGAGTCTTCAATGACTACAATAAATAGACCACTTTGAGGGAAACTATTTATTAATCACAAATTCTTATTTTAAAAATATCATATACATGTGAAATAAATTAAACTCATATATTTAAACCTTTCAATTTATTTCTTATATCAATTTTGAATCCATTCTCTCACTAAAACTAATACAAAATTATAATAAGAACAATCGTCAGAAGCTGTTCCTTAATTAAATCAGGCATTACACCAAAAAGACGAATTTTGTTAAGTACCTTTGATGCCAAACCAAGTTACAGCGTTTTTAAGCCCTATGAACATAAAAGTTCACTATTTCTTTGTAAAACTAACTTCAAAATAATGTCATACTGCTCAACTTCCAAGCTGTGTGTATGGGTTGTATTTATTTGATTAAAATAAAAGGCTAAACAAGAAAATATAATAGCCAAAATAGCTAAATGGTATGAGTAAAAATGGCGTGGGGTAGCCACTATTTAAGATGGTATTTATTTTTTATCCAGCATTCCTAATGTTGAGCAAAAATAGCCACTACTCTATTAAAATTAATATAAAAAGACATTTTTACCCTTTCTTCCATTGCTTTTCTTCCCAAACCCTCGCTTCTCGCTCTGCATCACTGATCGCATGCTTTGCGTATTTTATCAACCATTGACCTAAGCTGTATTTATTCCAGTGGCAAGCATACTAAAGTTTGTTCAAAAGCGGCCGGCTTCATCTTCCTAAGTCGGATATTAGGAAAAACATGCATATCGTGTTTCTTTGAAATTTAATTTTGTTGCAGATAACATTCGATACTTACCATTTGGTGTAGAACTTGCTTTTTAACAATGCATCAAACATTGTTTATTTCTAAGTGTAAATAATGTTTATACAGAATTCACGAGTAGTCCTTAACTTTGAGTTACAAGTTCCAAAAGTTAAGGACACTTAGTCCTTATCTTTGAATTTCAAGTTCAAAAGTTAAAGACACTTGATCATGAACTTAGACTTACAAGTTCAAAAGTTAAGGACACTTGGTCTTGAACTTAGACTAACAAGTTCAAAAGTTAAGGACAGACAGCACTTAACTTATAGTTACAAGCTCAAAAGTTAAGGACAATAGATCCTGAACTTACAGTTACAAGTTCAAAAGTTAAGGACAATATGTCCTTAACTTTGATTTTCAAGTTCAAAAGTTAAGGACAGACAGTCCTTAACTTACAGTTACACCTTCAAAAGTTAAGGACAAACAGTCCTTAACTTACATTTACAAGTTCAAAAGTTAAGGACAATAGGTCCTTATCTTTGATTTCCAAGTTCAAAAGTTAAGGACAGACAGTCCTTAACTTACAGTTACACGTTCAAAAGTTAAGGACAAGCAGTACTTAACTTACAATTACAAGTTCAAAAGTTAAGGACAATAGGTCCTTAACTTTGAATTAAAGGTTCAAAAGTTAAGGACGCTTAGTCTTGAAGTTTGAGTTCCAAGTTCAAAAGTTAAGGACATGTAGCCTTAAAGTTCTAAACTTAGAGTTCCAATTTCAAAAGTTAAGGACATGTGGTCCTGAAGTCCTGAACTTAGAGTTACAGGTTAAAAAGCTAAGGACATGTAGTCTTGAAGTCCTGAACTTAGAGTTTCAAGTTCAAAAGTTAAGGACATGTAGTCCTGAAGTCCTGAAGTTAAGGACATGAACAGAAGGGTATTTTCGTCCGGGTAGTTAAAGCTTATTAAATCAATGACTAAAGACTAAAGACATTTAAAATACTGACTTTAAGTGGCTATTTGTGCACATCGCCCAAGGTATGACTAATTCTTACATACATCTTTAGGTTTCAATAAGTACAACTGGATAACACCGAGAACCAACAAATAGTCATCGCTGACCACCCTTTCATAATCAAGGTTAGAAATTATATTTAAATTCATAAAGAAAAGTGATGTTTAGAACCACACCTCAATAACTTTTGATCAATTTAAGTGACCCAACAGGGTCAACAATTTATTTTGACGATTCGAGCACTAAATCAGGTTTCTCACAATCTCATTGAAGTATCGAACAACAGTGTTCCACATGTACAAATACGAATTCTTTACCCAAGACTAAACAAAGATCTTAATCTCTAACTGACACCAACTGTAAGATGATCAATTCGTAGCTACAGTAGAGATTAAGATACAATCATACAGATATAAAATTATAATTTTGAGTTAGAGTATAAGGAAGTGTACCATCAAACTCCATGGACTCAGCTGCGACGGAAAATGACGATTAAGCCTGAGACTAACTTCCACGATCCACTAACTACACGTTCTCATAGTCCGGAGAACTTGGCTGATGAGACGTTTATCATTACCACGCATTCAAGAGGTAGAATACGCTAGAGCTTTATAATAGCTAGGGAAAGGGGGGATGACCTCTACTTATAAAGAGTGTCTATCCATCACACGCCAAATATTATTGGGACTCACTTATCCACACACATGGTATTTAATATCAGGCCTTTTATTTATCCACCACTTGAATGACGTCACTATCCTTTCAGGCTATAACCAATTAACACAAGTACAAATTCCAGCACAACTAACTAAATCCATATGGGTGGGAAAAATTAGTTTTTAAAGGTAATGTACAATTGTTGAACAAGTTCAAATAATTTGGTGTAAATTTCAAATTGAATTTTGTGATTATTTGGTGTTGGGTAATGTTTAGATTTGTTAGAAACAATCTAAGGAGGTTGTCTGCAAATTTTTAAGTCATTTGATTGAGATTTGGACTTGATTTGAACAAGAATTGCAATTGAAAATCGTAGTGATGTTTTATACTTCAATGTCACACAAGAGGGAGGGTGATTTATGTGGTATCTAATTTTTCCGTGCGCAAATCATAGAAGGACCTGGTTCTTCTATGAGTTCCTTATACTACTGTTGCGGAATGTCAAATGCAGACAGTAAAGAGCACAAGGATTTTTATGTGGAAAACACCCGGCTGAAAAGGTGAAACAAACTACGACCTATTACCCAGTAGGATTTTGTCCAAATACTTCACTACAACTCTGAGCCAACGATTATAAATTCTTGCAAACCTAAGGATTAACTCTAACCCTTCTAGCACCCAGCTACAGGCTATTGTGACTGCTTCAAGTTAACTCTTACTTGAACAATACAACTCGAGTTTACAACCTCTTGCAAACCTAAGGATTAACTCTAACCCTTATAGAAACACGCCACAGGCTATTGCGACCATGTCAAGTTAATTCTAACTTGAATAATACAACTCAGGTACCTAGTACAATTTGCTTCTAAGAAAGTTGTAAGGTATAACTCAAAACGCCTCCTACACTTTGAACTAGAAATAAAGAAAGACACATAAAACTCTTTATGGAGTTGGTTCTTCAATCTAGTTTGTGTAGCTTCAGGATCGCACTCTTAAATCTCATAGCAATTACTCATAAAATGTCTTGCTATTTTGCTTCCAATTCGTGCTTAACTTCAGTATGTGGTGCATCACCTATAAAAAAGAACATAACTGATATATATGGAGTTAGTAAATAAAGATTAACTAGAGTTCTAATGTTTTACTCTTTCTTGGTAGAAGAGTTCTAATCCACTTCAACTTCTAACTCTTTCCTTATCTTGGATAGAGTTATCTTCAAGTAAGGAGTCCTGCTCGTTATCAAATATGTAACCTTTTAGTTCAGGGAATATCAGATATAACCACTTATACTTATCCCTTTCACATGCAAGCCTTTTGCTTGATTCTGTCCGTCATCTGTGTACACTATCCATGGACCTGGTTCATGTATGTGTTCCTTTGTCAATCATCAAAACAAGCTTACTCAGGCCAACACGTAGAAATAAATCACGTCTAGAGTCGCATGTACACTTTTATACAATATTATACTATCTTTATGTATATAGGTATATAAGTATAAAGATATATAAACACAATAGTAAAAAATATGTTGCCGATACACTTTGTATATAGATGTATGAAAAAGAAGAATTAGAAATTGTGATAAATCCACCAAATACTTATAAATAATGTATCAATCTTGTATATAGTAGTGTGTAGAAAAGGTGTTTATATACATCAATATACTATTATATAATATTATTTACTGGTATACAAATAAATCAAATCAATAGAGCTTCACTTCTTCTTTTTTCTTAAGCCTGTATGGGTGTGAATTTGACCAACCACGACCTACGGCAAACACGACAAACGAGCAGGCCTCTCCGAGCCAACGTCCCAAGAGAAACAACCTTATTATAAAGGAGAAGAATGTACGACCCTTGTAATATTGTAAGCCCTTTAGGGGACATTGTTAATATTCTATCAAATATTCCTGGTAGTTTGTCTCTAACAACCTAGGAGAGTCTCGCTTAGTATATAAGGGAGATGAAGGGCTTTGTAGAGGGGGGCACAGAACTTTGTAAGAAAATACTATCTGAGAGCAAGAGAAATATATTACCAATCATATCTTCATTTTGCTTAATCTAGTACTTATTATACTCAGCTAAGATTTACCCCTTCTTCTTTTGATTGATTTGTTCAAAGAAATTCTTGTATATTTTGAGTCAAATAATTTGGCTCCATCTGTGGGGATTTCTATAGCTGAAACCATACTTGTTTATCTAGATTCTGAAAAATAATAACTATTTTTCGTCATACTTCATAAGAACCAACAATGGCTAAAAAAGGGGAAGAAAGGCTAAAAGCAATAGCGGATGTGGCGAACAACCTCCTGAGTTCCTTTAACGAGGCCGGCAGAGAAAACAATGTGAATACAATACCAAGCGCCACACCGAAAGGGAAAACCTCACCCCTTTCGTACGGAGATCTAACGATCTTGCATGAAAGGAGAGCATCAACATCAACGGCGACGGAAGCACCACCAGTAGTCAAGAAGCTACTAGAAGAATGGTTAACAAGTACTCTGAGCGACATGCTCGAGAAACCCACTCAAGGAGATGTCAAAGACGTAAGCGATATACGAACGGGGAACACCCATACTGTTACTAATGCCAACGATGATGCACTCATGGCTATCTTGAAGAAAATGGAAAACATGGAAAATGAGAACAAAACGCTCTGCGACCAAATGAAGGAACATCAGGAGAGAGTTGATAAAATACCAGGTGCTCTGAAGTTATTGCCAAAACATGACGTGGGCTGATTCATCTGTCACGCCCCAAAATCTGAGGAGCGCGACCGGTGCTCAATCGAGTAAACCCGATTGAGCAAGCCTGTTAAGTTTCATTCTACCCAAACTAATTCATGAATAAATAGGAGATGGGCTCCATTAGTCATACTTTATAAATATTTCATTAGCAACTTCTATTTTGTTTTCATTAATCATTTAAAACACACTATCCAAAATGTGAAAAATTTGATGGATGTGGAGGAAAACATATTTTCCAAATACCAGTATAGCAAATTTAATTTCCTAATACCAAACACCACCCACAGCCTGTCTACGGAACCTCTAAATATAGCTGAAGAATAATATGGAAATGCCGGTAACAAGTCTCCGGCTATACCTCTAAATACAAAGTACATGATAAACAATCGTACAGGAACCCGAAATGAAGTGGGGCTCACCAAATCAGCTAAAAGGAAGATGCATCACTGGCTGCGACCAACACTACCTGCTATGGAACCACCTACATTCATAACACGAATGTAGCGCCTCCGGCAAAGGGATGTTAGTGCCATTAAATAGCACTAGTATGTATAACTAAACACCATCTAATTAGAAAGAACTATCAAACAAGAATAAAGAAATCACAAGTGAACCTTAAATACTTTAAATGATCACAACATTATCAAATAAAAGGGATCACATAATTTTCATACCTTTAGGTTGTGTTTCATAGCCCGTCCATTGGGTTCACATATCATGTTATACACCTATGCATTTCATAGCCCGTCCATAGGGTTCACACATCATATTATATTATACACATATGCGTTTCATAGCCCGACCAAAGGTCAGATATATTATATTATACAACTATATGTTTCAAAGCCCGTCCATAGGTCCCACATATTATATTATACACCTATATATTTCATAGCCCGTCCATAGGTCCCACATATTATATTATATACCTATGTATTTCATAGCCCGTCCATAGGTCCCACATATTATATTATACACCTATGTGTTTCATAGACCGTTCATAGGTTCCGCATATTATATTATATACCTATGCGTTTCATAGCCCATCCATAGGTTCAAATATCAATTAATCGACACAGGGGGCCACAATCATTATAACATACTTGGCACTAGGCTACATTTCATAACTCAATCTCTTATTTCCCACATTTCACATCATTTCCACATATTTCACGTCAATATCAATTTTAATAACAAGACATCTAATTCAAGATGTCAAGTACACATGAGAGGAACCATGAATCCTCGGCATATAAAATATCTTAGAAATCATACACCTCAAGTTCATTTTCAATGGAACTTCAAACATAAGGGTTCTTCCAAAAAAGAGGGGACACACCAAACCATAATAGAAATAGATATCAAGTCATAAACAAGCAATTACATCCATCATTCTTGAATTACTCCTTTTCAATCACGATAATATACAATTTAAACATCGGTGTATGTAACAACTCGGATCACATTTGGGGTACTTATAAGGAAAATCATTATCTTGAGCAACCATCTATGGGCATAAATTGAGTACAAGCCTTTAGGCCACTTTATTATTGTATTCATTTACGGAAAGTGAAGTCAAGGCTCATTTCATAATCTATTTCATATTTTTTCATGTCATAGGCATCACCAAGTACAATTACAATTCAAGTTCTTGGCACATTGGCCATACTCTATTTCCTAAAGTCATTCAATTTATTTCAAACATCTTTTAACATAAAGGATTTCACATAGTTTGGCTTAACAATCTCAATTTCAATCTTGATTTAAGGTCTTAGAATTTCAATACATAATTCATATCGTTTGCCCCTTTAAAGTTATCAAGATAGAACGTTAATCTTGTTGAGACACATCCTTCACGCATATAAGGTTACAACACCAATTCATGGAAAATAATAATCGACGCAACAATTCAACTTTAATCTTACCATATTCACACAACATCGATGAAGCTCGATTTCTAAAAGACGGGGGTTTAGCCATACATACCTTGTTTAAATTTTCCTTAAGTTACTACGACATTCTGAAAATTCCAGCAATCCCAATCTACTTTGAAACATAACAGAATTTAACACAAATTAGGAAGGTATTCATGATTTAAGCTCATTTGAGCATTCTATCAAATAATTGTTAAGCATCTTGATTTCAAATCACTTTTGTAAAATTTCCTTCATTCCCCAACCCAATCTTTACTTATTTATGATTAACAATCTTCCTACAAATCTAATTTTTACATGCATGTATACATAATACTATTACACCCAAAAATCATACACCAATAACTCATCTCACAATCTCTACAACACCAACACAACCTAGGTTAGGCACTTATGGCTTTCAATCATCATCCCATGAGTTCTAATGTATCTATCATATATAAATAATCACCATAGAGTAGTTGGAAATGATAGACATACCTCTTGTAGTAAGAATTTTAAGAATCCCCACTTGTGGTGTTCTTGATAAATTCAAGGATTTGAATAGAAATCTATAGATTTTCAAGATCAATACATGTTAATATAAGTGTTTAGGAGTAGTAATCAACTCAAAATACTCCAAAAATCTTACCTTGGATCATAGAAATGAAGAGTGGGACGGATTCCTCTTGAGAGAGCAAGCCCTTGCTCCAAAAATGACTTGGGAACCCTCTATACCAGGTCTTGGGGTATTTAGAAGCCTTACACTAGTGCTGTCACGCACCTGGGCGCCCTAATATGCGCATCCAAAAGCAGAATACTTTGCAATATGCGCGTCCACTAGCGCGATCGCGCACCTGGGCGCGCTAGTGACACATGCCCAGTAAAATAGTCATAACTTTCTGTATACACTTCCAAATGACAAACGGTTTGTTTCGTTGGAAACTAGACTCAAACGGCTTTAATTTCCATATATAACTGGATATATGATAGTCCAAAGTGAGGTCTTGTGCGCATTCATCTACAACTTTCGTGTAATATGAAATTTTCCAACTTGGCTTAGACTTACGCCTCACCTTAGACCACAATTCACTTCTAATATGACTTTTACGCTTATTAACATATCCAATTGATATCCATCATATCATAAATCCTCATTTGCACACGAAATAAAATAATTTAGCCTACCTTGGCACGACGAAATCTTAAATTACTCGGAAAAAAATTCCAGGGCCTTACATTCTCCCCCCTCCCCAGGATCATTCGTCCTCGAATGAGGATTGACGTCCATTCACTAGCCATCCTTATGTAACTTCAGCTTGTTCACATCATAAAATATATCAATAGTCTCGAATTTGGCTAACTCCATAAATTTCCGAAAATTTCGCCAGAGTTTCCTTTGTAATTAGGCCTATCTACCTGTCAGAGAGCCCCCGAAATATTTTTCCAAGATCATTACACAGTTTCTGTTATCCCTACAACTGGTATACAATTCATTCCCCAACAAGTCGTACATATTCATACACTTTAAACAACTTACAATTAGCTCGTTCGCTTTACACCACAAATTGCACATGGTTCGCCCAACGTCATTTACTTGCACAAAACATGGTTACTTCAATGAGCCCCATATAATTTAATCACTTTAACATGCCAGAAATGCTTCAATTAATCATTACCAGTCTACACCATCATTAATCATTTACCTACCACATAAGTTTCACACAATTTTCATTTACTTCAAGGGTTGCACATTACTCAAATAGCAACAACATTTGCAATTTGGCACACAATGGGAAGTTATAACAATAAGGCAATTTCGGGAAAATGGGGTGCATTTGTACAAATCTGAACACTACCTCAAATTGCTTGAAGACAATCATTCGCAACTACTAGACTTGTTTGAATAGATGGGGATATTTCTCTTTCATTTCTTTTTTCGCTTCCCCGTGGCTTCCTCGACTTGTTGACTTTGCCACAATACTTTAACTGAATTAATTTTTGTTCCTCAATTTTCAGACTTGCCTATCAGGAATAGCAACTAGAACCTCTTCATACGATAAGTATTCACTCACCTCAATAGTCTTAGTAGGCACGATGGCGTATGGATCTCCAACCAATTTCTTCAACATAGACACATGGAACACCGGGTGCACTAATGACATCTCAAGGGGCAATTCCATCATATAAGCCACCTGTCTTATCCTTTAAGCGATCCGATATGGCCCGACATACCTTGGGCTCAATTTCCCTTTCTTCCCAAATCGCATGACTCCCTTCATAGAAGATACCCTCAAGAATGCACAATCATCTACTTGGAATTCCAATTCTCTGCGACGTATGTTCGTATAGGGTTTTTGGTGACTCTGAGCAGTTTTCATCCTCTCCTGAATGATTGTAACTTTTTCCATAGCCTGGTGCACGAGATCTGGCGCTAATAGTTCTGCTTCACCAACCTCAAACCACCCAATCGGAGATCTACACCTCCTCCCATACAATGCCTCAAATGGGGCCATCTGAATACTAGCGTAAAAGTTGTTATTGTAAGCAAACTTGACAAGCGGCAAATGGTCATTATTATCCAACATCTTCTCCCCATATTGTAGCTACCATAGAGTTCCATGATATTGCGGCTTAGGAATTACCATGCTAAACATGTCTGGTCTGTAACAAGTGTTCATCCTCTTTCAATCTATTCCAAAACTTTCATTTACCCTTTAGTAGATTGTGTTGTCTTTCCCTTATTGATCACCCTTTGCCCTGGACAATATGTTAGTACCATCTTTTCTTTCTAATTGGAACTTTCATTACCATTCCATTCTGCGGATAGTGCATAGTTAATAGCCTTATTATTCCACGCATTTGTCTGCCTCCCGTGAACTTGTAATATCATTATGCCTGGTTTAATCAATTTATAATATCACAACTTCACCACTTATATTCTCACTTCCCATTGTATGTAGACATGAACTATCTCTATATCCTTTAGTTGATATTTAGTGTCACCCAAGTCATTTGCATTGCGGTTAGCCCCTTATAACTTTTATTAACACTTGTGCTCTAAGCGAGTCCACTATTCTGATGCAAGATATTTTATGATAACCATGACCCTCTCAATTTAAAGATTTTCTCCCCATTTCCTCTCGCCTCATTATTCCTAGCTAGTGAATAGCCATGCACTCTTCCATATGTTACGTGGTCTTTTACCTTAGGTATTTTATCCGGCTCACCTCTTAACTCTTATTAGGATATCCATGGGAAAGTGTGTTTGTCCGCATATCACTTAACACTTATCTATTTGTAAGATTCTTTATAGGCTCTCCATCAAGCCCAAGTACCCTCTTGGGTTATTGTAGCATCACATTTATTTCTCCCACTCGTTCTAACTTTCTTAATATCCTGGAACTTTGGTTAAATCACAAATATATGATTAGCCTATTCTAAAAACTCGCAATCTTTCACATTTGACCTATGGTACTTCCTTGGGTTCCATTGCTCCCGACTTTCTAACAAGTATAAAATCCCTTTACAAACATACTTTTATTTTCTAGGATCGTTGACCCTATCATTCACATTTCCATGTGTGAAAAATTTACCTTCCTTAACCTTCCATCTTCTTGGGGTACTAGTTGTCTACCATTAGCATATCTTTTCAGAGTCGTGTAACCCATTATCTCTTTTCTAGACCATGCATGTCCTCAACAAAATATTCAAACATCATAGCTACATGGTCTCACTCTTGTTTCATTGTATTTAAGTGGCCTCACGATGGCCCTTCCTCCCCCACTTGGGGCGAATGTCCTGGATTTTGACACAAGTCATGAATTTAGCAACTTTACGGACATATGCTTCATATATCTATCCCTCATATATATATTCGACTATTAGGGAGATTTAAGTCACCATAGTATTAATCTCATAAGTTCTCTACTCTTATTCAGCCACACAGGTCTGGGATTTCAATTTCTCATGTCAATATCCTTTATGAGTGTAATACAACTTCGTACATTTCTGGGTCCTTATAAAGTTCGTAGTACAAGGGTCTTCTTATCTTGGGTTCAATTGAGTCTCATTTCATAAGTTCTTACCTCATATGAGAGATTTACACTGTCATCATTAATCTCTTGGTCATTTTCTCATATATCACCTGCTTATATAACCAATATTCTTTCACACCTTAGGATCATTTACATACCTCTTACACTATCCACGTGTGCTATTCAAGCTTACTTCTCATTTATCAAATCTCTTTGGGCGGCTAATCACTTTTAACACTTTTCTCAAATAAAGTATACTTATGGTACTATGTACTTATACTATATATCCATACCATTTGTTCAACAAGATATATGTGTCATCTCCTTAATATCCATATCTTTGCCCATTGGTCATGACATATGATAACATTACTTGAAACAGATGAAAGACTATTTAAACTTACCTTGACTCTTAACGCACGAGTTAGAAAATAATCTTAAAGTCAAGATTTGTCGCACGATTTGGAGTGTTAAAGAAGGGTAACATTCATAAATGTCCATATATCCTCCAACTTATAGATGTGGTCGACAACACACCGATAAGAAAGACTCTACTAGACACGGCTCCGAGACATCCTAGGACACTATAAAACCTTAAGCTCTGATACCAAGTTTGTCACACCCCAAAATCCGAGGAGTGCGACCGGCGCTCAACTGAGTAAACCCGACTGAGCAAGCCGGTTAACTTTCATTCTACCCAAACTAATTCATGAATAAATAGGAGATGGACTCCATTAGTCATACTTTATAAATATTTCATTAGCAACTTCCATTTTGTTTTCATTAACCATTTAAAACACAGTATCCAAAATGTGAAAATTTTTATAGATGTGGAGGAAAACATATTTTCCAAATACCAGTATTGCAAATTTCATTTCCTAATACCAAACACCATCCAAAACTTGTCTACGGAGTCTCTAAATATAACAGAAGAATAATATGGAAATGCTGGCAACAAAGCGCCGGCTATACCTCTAAATACAAAGTACATGATAAACAATCGTACAGGACCCCGAAATGAAGTGGGGCTCACCAAATCAGCTGAAAGGAAGATGCGTCACTGGCTGCGACCAACAATGCTTGCTATGGAACCACCTACATTCATAACACAAATATAGCACCCATGGCAAAAGGGACGTTAGTGCCATTTAATAGCACTAGTATGTATAACTAAACACCATCTAATTATAAAGAACTATCAAACAAGAATAAAGAAATCACAAGT